>JBBMKC010191959.1:0-15059 GCA_037834085.1 Bipalium vagum | reverse complement strand
AAACTGTTGAGGATAATCCATCAACCAGCACTAGAAGATTATCTGCTGAACTCAATGTTAGCCAAACATCAGTTGTTTCAATTAATATAGACTACTTTGAAACTCGTAACTATTTCTAAAATCTGCTTCTTTGAATAAATTTTGGGAAATCATTCACTATTATTCAATATTAAAATAAGTTACAATGATAAGTTCCTAAAAAATGAGTTTAATAGGGTTAAGAAAATCGATTGCAGGACATTTAGGTAACTCAACAATATCTTTGTAATCAGAAGAATTTACGGATGAAAGTTCAAAGCCAAAATTTCAAATTTTAAAATCACAATACAAATGTAACCGATCAAATAAAAAATTAAATTAACTGAGATAACGAAAATGGTTTCAAAATATTTATTTGAAATTCTGATTTTTATTATTGAATTCTTTTATTGGATGATCAAGTAAAGAAATCTTGTGGCACAAACTTTGTTTAATGCGGAAAGTCCTCAGCAATTTACCAGCTAGCGACTGTGTAAATTTTAAAAATAAAAAGAAGAAAATGGGAAAGAATTAAACTTTATTTGATTCTCAAAAAGCTTCGAATATTTATTCACTGTTTCTAATTAATTCTATTAGACAGAACATGAATATCATTTCCAATCTCTACTTTTGATTAATAAATCTCCTAGCTTTTTCTTTTGTTGTTATTTTCTGGCAATTACGGTCTGATTAACTTGTCATCCGACTTGTTTTTTTTTTCAGAGTGTCTACACTCTTCCCAGTGTAGATTGAATTCTTTAATTAATTAAAATTGTTACTTTGATCAAAAGTAAATAAAATTGAGTTTTTATTTTGTTTAAATGTTGTAAAGTACACTAAAACAAATATAAATTATAAAAACGAGTTTATTTTTATTGTGATTGGTACATTGGTACCTTCAGATTATCTGGAGTCATATTAAAAATATAAGGAACCTTATACAAGACATGACACTTTATAAGGGATAAATGTGGATGAAATGTACAAAATTTTAATATGAAAACTAAGGTATTCTCCTGTTATAAGAAACTATTATAGAGGTACGTTTTTCATATTTTCTCTAATTTTGATCTTTTTATGATATCTGAAGTAAATTTATTTCGTAAGCATTTATTTATAATAATGTTAAAAACGTATTTCATAAAAGTTGTTTAAATATTGTTTTATTTATATTAATTTTTAAAATGAATAGACGAATCACTTTGACCATGAAAAAGAAAAGGGGAATTTTTCTTTATCTCAGATCAAGAAATTGTTATTTTAAAGAATCAGCTATATTTTCCAAAAGTCTTCAAGGAAAAAATCAATTATAAGAACGTCCTAAAAATATCAAATATGCAGTGAATGACAGTTATAAATCAAAAGGATTTATCAAAAAATCACGAAATCTCAAATATGAAGTAATTGAAGTGTCTATAAATATCAATTATTCATGACATCAACAAATATAACTGATAATATCAAAGATATTCAACAAGCAGTGAATTTGTAGATCATAGATACACTGCTCTGATTAAAAAGTGGATCAATGAAAGAAAAAAAGTAGAATTTGTATTATTTAATGAATAAAAAGATGAGTTTTGTTTTTTGCAATAAGACAACCAAACTCTCTTCTGTTGATGCTGTTACTATAGGTTGCTGAAAAAAATTGTTTTTTTAACTTCTTTTTTTGTTGAAAATGCTTATTTTTATTTGGCTTAATGTTTATGTAAAATACCAGTGCCAGTAACTCGTATTCATATTAGAAAGCTTTATAAACCTTTTTTGCTTTTTTTATCAATTAAAGATATGAAAAAAATACTTGGCCAGTAAAACGTGGCTTTTTATTCAGCCAACAAAATTAAGTTTAAAAGAAAACAATTATCAATAGAAAATCGCTCCAAAATGTCAGCATTTGCAAAATCTTGATTTTCTGAACATTGACCTTACTAAAATAAATAATATACTATTACTAAATAATAGTAAATTTGAAACATTAAATATTACACAAATACTGTTTTGCCATAAAAGAAAACTTATACACGATATTTCAACAAATATTTCAAATTTCCCAAATGAATATTATTTTATTTATTTTGTAAAACTTTTAAAATATTTTCTCCAATTTCACTACTCAAGCTGAAGTCTGAGACACGATGAAATATAAACCGTGACGTTTTTCCAAAAAATCTCGCTAATCTTTCTTTTGGTATTCGACAGACGACCAAGAAAAGCGTATGGAAGATCTTTATACAATTTTTCTCAAGAAAATTCCAATTTGATATAAAAAGGAATGAAAAGTAAAGTTTTCCATCTATTTTTCCCAACTAATATTATGGAATATGAGAAAATAAATTTCGATGGCATCGACAAAATCACCACCATCTCTCAAGCTGACTCTGATTGATGAGCAAAGTAAAATTCTATTTCCACGGAAAAATCCGGATAATAAAAATAATTAACTTTCAGACAGTAGAAGAAAAGACTCCTTTTGGACAGAGGATGTACAAATCGTAGGATAAATTAAATCTTACAGACAAAAGTTGTTGAATAACCCGATTTCAAAATTATCTCGTACGGGGGATCCGATTCGTTTTATATTAATTATCTTTCTTATTATTTTAAATACGAAGTCGTTCGTTTTTGATCCATATGCATTTAATTTACTGAAAGTTATATATTTTACTTTTGTCATATTCATATAAACTCAGAGTTGTAAATTGCTGCAATTGGGAATTTTTACGTTATTTGTTAAAATAATCATTTCTTATTCTTGTGACTTACCTAAAATTATAATTACGAAAAAATATTTTGGATATATTCATACATTAAAATATGAAAGTTGTAATAATACATTACTTTATGTCGTTTGAGGATTTCATTATTTTTAGGGATGTCAGAATCCAAACGAAGCTCAAATATTATTTTTAATTTCTATTTTGTTGAGATTCTTTGGTCACCTTGATCACAACTATTGAGTACAAGCTAAAATATATCTTACTTACGATAGTGAAAAGAATATATTTTCTCAATCTTAAAGGAAATTCGTTTCAAATTAGGGTTTAATGTTTATGAGAAAGGAAGAAAAGTTAAAAAGCTTCATTAAGCCTTTCTTATTTTGATTTGGGGAATGCGGTTTATTAATAGGAAAGAAATTAAGATAAAGGAGTTTTTCAAATTGTAATTTTTTTCAAATTAAAATCTTCTGAAATATAAGATAATAACATTTTCTACTAATCTTAATCTTACAGGTTAATTAGTTAAAATTATAACATTTTCATGAGCATAACTGAACTTTCTGTTCAACTTATATTGGTATATTCTTGGCAACCAATATACCGTAGTCTTTATTCTGAAGTCTATTTTTTTCGATTTGGTAAAAATCCCACTTTGTGGTGCCGTATATTTTCTTAATTAATCGTTTGATTAAGATTAATTGGTTAGATGTGAGACCTTACAGACTCAATAAAGCTAACAATTTATAAACCACAATTAATAAAAATTTAGAAATTCTGTGTTTTGTTTTGATTTAAAAGATCAACCAGAAAATTTATGGATTAATTGGTTAGTTGTAACTAAATTTTAACAAAGAAATATATATTTAAAAAGATGAAAAGATTTTTTTTACCAGGTAAGTTTATTAAAATGAAAATAAAAGCTAGGAAGTCCCTAAATATTGAAACTAAGGAATATAAAGAAATAAATTCTTAACAACAAAAATGAAATAAATACTGTACAGTATTAAAAAAACAACTATTAACAATTAAATAAAACGAATAATTCCAGATTGGAAAATATTGATTAAAATCATTAATCAAAGTCATTTAAAAATATTGATATTTGAAGTGTAAAATAATTATAAATAAATTAAAAACCCTTTGACAATAATATTATACTGTTGAGCATTTAGACAATTGAATTTAAATTTAAATCACCTTTCGAAAACTTGTATAATGATATAAAATCCTTTTTAAAAGAATATCGAATTCTTTTAGAAAAATTATGGTTTTTAAAAATCTTTTTAAAGTTATAACGGGTGATAATTAGAAATCTAAACTCATTTCAGATGCCAAATTTATAAATAATTTTTTTAAAGAAAGGTATTATACACATATTTTAAAGTTCCTATGGTGATTAAATATTATTTATATTAAAATTTGTTTTAATAAACTACAAGAAAATATGGCTTCAAAACAAGATGGAGGCCACATAGTAAATTTTTATGAAATCAACGAATGGATGATGAATGTTATTTTACATTGAGCAACTCTCGAATGTCTGGAAATAATAGATTTTATTCACACAGTTCTGCTACATCTCCATCTAATATAAAATACAAGCTCCAGGAAAAATATGAAAAGAAGTATGTTGTACATTTTCATCTCTGAAAAAGATGTTTCAAACCCATTGTTCAAGGAAACATGTTTGGCAATCAATCCAAAAATATAATAGGAGGAATGTTTGTCCAAGATTTAAATTCCTTTTCTGAAAGATCATCCTGATGGCGACATCGTCTTCTGGTCGAACAAAACCTCTTCACATTACGCCAAAAAGACCCAAGACTTTTTAAAAACAAAAGAGATACATTTTGTGCCTAATGATCGCAATCCTAAAAATGTTCTACATTGTCGTCGAATCAAAGATTTTTTTAGCATTCTAAAATCAGTTGTATATAAAAATAACTGGAGAGCAAAAAACTTTGAACAATTTAAAAAAAGAATAGTACTTTGATTGAAAACATAGACACTAACACGTATAAGAGGCTTTCAGAAGTATAAGGACAAAGTTGAGACATGTAGTCGGCCATGGCACATACTTCGTTGTACATTAATGAAAAAATATTGTTATTAGATGAAGTTTTAGGTGAAATGTAATTTTATTCAAAAAGTTACTGGCTGTTATTTTTTTTGGTAAAGATTAAATTAGTCCAGATTTCTAATTATCACCTATTATTAGTTGAATATAGATATAAATATAAAATCGATGAAGTTGTAAACTAAATATATATGATAAAAAATAATCACTCTATTCTTGGTTGATATAGAGTACTTATCTGAATTTTTTTTGAATTATGACAGATCAATAGAAAAATTAAAATTGAATTGATTTAATGTTTTTAAGATATTATTTCGAGATGACCAAATATATAAAAAATCTTATTTTGTAAAAATTCTAATAAGATATTATTGATAAAATTTTGCTAATTTTGACTTAAGTTTTTAAATTATTTTGATATATTTTGAAATCCATTTATTTAGAAAAAATTATATATTTTATTTTATTTTATTGAAAATATTTTTTTTCAATTTTTACCGTTTTTTATTATTTCATATTTTTTAACTATATAATTTTTTATTTTATATTAAATAAATTTTAAATATTTTCCAAAATATTAACGTTAAAACATGTAACTTTTTCGATTGAAAATTAATTTTTAAAAAACGATATTGAAAAAATTATGTAAAGAAAAAGTATGGATTTTTAATTATTTAAAATGACTTATTTGAAAAATGAAATTTTTGAGTAAAATCTATTTTCCATTATTTTTCACTTATAATTTTTTATTATCATATTACAATTATTTTTTCAAAATAAATATGCAACACCGGAGAATTTCGTTTAAGTAAATGTGAATAAATAAAAATAGTGTTAATGATTATAATAATTAATTTCACCACCATTTTTGTAATACTTTATTTTTAGATTTAATTCCAATATTTTCATTTCTGAAAAATGTTATATTTCTTTAACAAAATACCTTTAATATAGTTTTATATAGTTTTTTAGTTTAAACACTTTTTTAGTAATTTAATTTGGTTTCATTTTAGCGTATGTCAGATTATGATTTTATCTATCTTAATTAAAAAGAGTAACAGAAAAATAACTGAAACTAATTTAATAATAATTTAATAATAGTAGAAACGAACACTATATGGCTTGCAGAATAGATAATCAGCAATGTACAAGAAACGATGTTTTCAACAATCTATCAACATGTAATATCTCCTCTAATTGTTAATTAAAGAATGTTGGTTTTTGATATGCTTCATCAAAAGGTCACTCTTTGTATATGACCTATAGCAAAATTCGCAGGTCAGTTTGACTACAATTTCTTTATCCAAAGACTTTAATTCTCGTTTCGGAGATGCACTTGAACTATTAATGTTGTCTTTTGATTCTTGATGAAATCGAATATGTTGCTGTAATTCATCTGACCGTGCAAATCGTTTGCCACAAAACAACCAGTTACATACGAAGGGTCTTTCACCAGTATGCCAACGCAAGTGAGCTTTGAGATGACTTGACTTTTTATATACTTTTCCACATCCTGGTACATGACAATTATGCAGAATGGGATATTGATTTAGAGGATCATTGTTGTTAAGTATAGGAGTGATTCTTTTTTGGTGAATATTTTCTATGAATGGGGTTTCTTGACAGTTGGGACATTCGCAGTTGTTAATAGTACTGAATCCTCTAGTGGCTGATCGTGGATAATTGATACTAGATAATTGCCAGTTGTTGATAGAAGACTCAAGAATGGTTGGGAAATTCAATAGATTGGAAACATTGGAATACAAAGGATTGCCATAATCGGACCCTGTTGAAGATTTAAAATTGCTATAATTCATCAAACAATTCTCATAAATATTAGCTTCAGCTTTTTGAAATGAATACTGGGAATTGTTATTGGATATGAATGAATTACTATTTATTCCGAAGAACCATTCGTTTGGCCACGACAAATCGCTCTTGCGCTCATCATTATTTGACAAGTCTTTAGTGAAATTTGGAGTCCAAAAACTTTTATCAGTATCGGTCCAACCACCAATTTTGATATCCGTATCCGCAGAAAATCGTGTCAACTTTTCCGACTAAATAGCTACAGGTTTAATTGCCAATATTGGCAAAATAGCGCTTACTTCGTGAAGTGAATCGGTCACTAGGTGCAAATCTTCTGTCTTTGGCAAATTTAATGAACTCATAAGTAATTGTAAAATAATAAATATTTTCTCCCTTCTTTTTTGTTTTATAGTTCAATTTGTCCGCTGAAATATATTTCAAGCGATCTGATTGGTTGACTGTTGTGGATAATTATTTTCATTCTTTTTCCCTTTCATTGAGGCAAATTAATTGAGATTTAATTATTAAATGAATGGGATATTTAAATTTTAATACTATCAGCATATTTTCACATTACATATTGGACAAATAATACATGAAATCATAATAAACTATCAGACCATGTCAATTGACATGCTTATAAAGGTGACTACTGTTTCGAGAGGAAGTGGAAAGAGGCTGCATTGAATTTTATTTATAATTTGACTAATTTATCTAAGCTTTTTCATTTGGAAGATTCGTTATGACAACGCATCCGATGATTTAGTTGCTATACGAAATACATTCTTAATCCCACTCCATGGGGAGACATAGTAATTAAGTTTACTTGGAATAAAATAAAAATATATCATGAATGTTAGTGTTACATTTTGCTCTTAAGATAGTTAATTTTTTTTAAAAAAAATTTTAAAATGAAAATTTTTTGAAATTATTTATTGCGAAAACAGTGAAAAATCTGTTTTCCTTTCAAAGGAGAATATTCCAGTTTGAGATTTCAAACCAATATCAGATTCCAGCGAAGTGCAATTATTTCCTCTCTTACGGCTTAAACATTACTGGCCATTATTTTTTGTCATGTTTTATAATTATAATCATGAATAATTATATAATATTTTTTGATATTGTGTAATTTCTCTTGATTGTATAGAAAATTTCTTCATTGACTTCTTAAAATTATTTTTAAAAAATTTTATTTATTTTTTCTAACAATCTCATCCAGTGTTAGGATAATATTCAAAAATTGAAAAAAATAAATAATATTTGACCTTTTCTATCACATTAAGAGAAGAAAAGATATAAACATATGAATATTTAACTTTTCTTAGTATTAAGATGACCTTGTTAATAACATTCCTCATTCATTTAATGTTTTTGCCTCTGAAAGATCGAAAGATGAAAGATTATGGCAAATGTAACTTAATCTCGATTTTAACCTAAAGATTTAAAATTTTGAGACCACCTTTTCACTAGTCAAACAATATTTTGAGATAAGCAATAGTTGGAAGGTGTTTAAAGTATAAGAGAAGGGTCTTGGATTTTACTGCTAATCATAACTATTTTGAAGAATGTCAAGATGGAATCTGGTGATTTGTTGACTTATCAGTACAACATATCCAAAAGTTTATTTAATCAATTACAAGATTTTAATTGATTCACAAGAACTGATTATTAATAATAATTCTAGATGATAATTTATTTATTTATTTATTTTTCAATTCATTTGTTATTAATATAAAATTTTAATTATCATTACAAAGTCGATACTAATATTATTAATAATTAAAACAATATTCGTTTATTGGTTCTATTGATTTAATTAATACTTATAATTATTAAATAATATTATTATATTTAATCGATTAAAGTATAATTTTAAAATTGATTCTGAGAAAAAAATCGAAATCGAAAATATTTTTTAATAACAAATCTAATAAGAGAATAAAAAATATAACTAAATGTAACTTGTTGAAATGTAAAGAGTTTCAAGGTCTTTTCGTTGTTGAAAAGGATAAAACAGAAAAATATTCATTGAAAATTCAATTATTTACCTTTTAAATAAATAGAAAATTAATTTAATTTAAATGGAATCTTACAATTATTCCATTTGGTGAAGTTTAAAAATAAATTCTATCAGAAAATACATTTCTGTTTTGTTATTTAATGAAAATGTTATTTTTCTACTTATTTCTTATTTTAATACAAAAATATGAAATTAGTAATTAATGATTTATTACTTTGTCTCATATTTACCCACCTCTTTCCTTTCTTGTTACGTACATTTTCAGCTTCTTTCTTCTCCTGAATATTACTACTATTTGAAAACAGTTCTCTATCGCCATCTGGATGAAAATCAGTTATGGCTGTCAGAAGTGATTAGCTGAGATGACATGTTAATGGTAAATGGCCATATCCAGATTCATATCACCTAGCAAAAGCAGCTGCGTTCATCTGAGCATGAACAATTAACCCGGATAATTGCTGCAACGTGATCTCTAATTTATCCACGATTCCACACGATGCCGATACAACCAGGTCGATTATCTCAGACCGGTTCTTTTAATTTTCTGGTAATTGGGACTGTACCACCTGAGCCCTTCTTGGAATATGGAATCATATTGCTTAGTGATGGATGATAACGATTCATTTTTAATTTATATTATTTTCATTATCCTGAATTTCTGTTTGACTTTCTATAATTAATCGCTATTCCCATTGGTCATATTATTAATTTATTTCATACACATTTTGTAAATCAATATTTTTCCCTTTTACCTGGTTCATTACATTTTAATATTAAAATAATTAAAATAATTGTGTGGGAAGTGATTTATTTTTCTACACAATATTCATTTTTTTATAAAATGTTTTTGTAAGTCATCAACAAATGATTTTGATTTCTTTGAATAGTACGGAAAAGATGTAAATATTTTAAAATATCTCAATTTAATAGAAAACAAAAACAACAGCAAAAATAATAATAAAAAAATAATAATAAAAAAAATCAATAATTATTATTATATTAATAAAATAATAATATCATTATTATGAATCATAAATTGGTTATATATTTAAAAGATTTTACCTGAACCTTTTAATAGAAAATTACCTTAGTCATATTTAGTGTTTAAAGTGAGCATCTAAAATAAATAAATATTATGCGTAATGTGTTGTAGTGTCTGCATACTTCGCACGTTTCAGAAGAAACCCAATTGATCCAGAAATGATTTGTTAGTAATTAAATTAATTAAATTATATTGAAAAGATAAAGTGATTTCAAAAACTTAGAAAGTAATAATGGAGACTAAAGTATGGGGAATAATCGACAGAAATTAAATACAAATGTAAAGGAAGCCGAGAGCACAGTAGCGACGATTGCTCCTCGATGGCCACTTTGTGACAAAGTCCGTGTCGTTCTTCTCGTCCTCCCGGCGCACGAGCTGAAGCAGTAACTGGTCCTCCTGGTCGATTTTGTGACTACCGAAAATTATATCAGGTTTTGTATCTTTGTATCCGAAAAAACAGTTAGTTTGCATATTTTTCAATTTTTTCAACAACGTTTTCAAATGATCAGACAATATGTAAGTTTGTAAGTTTGATTGTCATTTGACGAAAAACCACCAAAAACAAAACAGAAGCCATAGGACACCTTGAGAAACTTAGCTCAAACATACTAAAACAAGCGATAAAAACGAAACTATTTCCAACATCAGAAATAGTTCAGACAGGGATATATTTTTCAAAAAGAAATAGCACGAATAAGCTAAAATAAACATTTTGCCAGTATTTGAGATTGACACTGATTGCATGATCAGCCACGGAGGCTTGTACAAGTGAAGCTTATTCCATTGTCATCTAATACGATTTGAGATTTTCATAAGACATTGATGATCAACTCACAAGAGTATTTCATCAATGAAACGTATAAAATTACAAATTGTAGGTACTACAATAAATGGAAAAGTCCAAAACTAGTTTTTTTTGTTATGCATCGCAGAAGACTACTACATGAGATAATGTATTTGAGATAGTGAACCGAAATCTTGATACGAGAAAACTGTGAGGGGCCTATCGTATCAGCTTTTATACTGATGGCACATCTTTGTGTCAAATCGAAAAAAAGATTTGTATCGCATGTTTTTAGTCAAAAAAGATCTTGTCAGAAAAACTTGCTAGGAATTTAATTGAAGTTATCGAAGTCGTTAATTACATTATTTAAAGTCCGCTGAGTTGTCTTTCGTACTAATCTTTGGGAGTAAATGACTTCAGATCATACATGTCTTTTACATATTAGATATAAAATAGGTCGAAATGAAAATTATTCGGATTTCTTATGTCTCCGTGACCTGAAATCATTTCTTTCTTTGAATCTAATATTAGCATCAAATTTGTTAATAACGATATTTGAGGAGTTTGAAGAGTCTTTCCTAAGTGATCTTCTCAAACAATTGAAAAAAATTAAAACAATTGAAAAAACAATTGAAAAAACAATTGAAAAAAAAATTGAAAAAAAAATTGAAAAAAAAACAATTGAAAAAAACAATTGAAAAAAATTAAATTTGCAGAGTGCAAATGAAAAATTTTAATCATAAGTGAAAAACTGAAGGCATTAAAATAGAAGTTATACCTGTGGTTTATGAGGGTAATTAGTTTTGGTTTCTAGACGTGGATACTACTAAATAATAATACTTGTAATTTGGAATACTCTGGAAATCTGTTTGCGTTATTCATCAAATATGTTATCCTCTTGAAACGAAAGAATGAGTAGGTTATAAATTCATTCGCAATCTACGAAACTACATAATGGCCAAAGAATGAAATTTCACCGATCTTAAGAACAATCTGATTTACAACGTATCATTAATAGCCGAACAAAATTTATCAGCTTTTTAAATCTCAGTTGCTATAGAATATTCTCACTAGTATAAGAAAGCAATAAGGGTTTTTTAGTGTTTGGATCGTCTTATCTTTGCGAAATTGGATTCTTGATTCTGACAGAAAATAAAGGAAAAAGAGAGTTACTGAGTATCATCCTGTCCAATTTTGAATAACGCTTTTGCAATAAAAAAACAAGCTCACCTATCACATTAGAATGGAAATATTAATTCTATTTTGTTGCATCCTCCATATAATCCTGATATAGCATTTGGAAAATCCAAGTCTTTAATACAAGACTTAGAAGAAGCTCTGTGATACAAGAAAAGCTTAGAAGATGCTGAGACAGTCAGTAATAAGATTGAAAGGATGGTGAAAAGAATCAATGGATATCGAAATATGGGAGGAAATACTAATGCATTGAGACAAGGAAGGTATGACAATACAATGAACATGGCACAAGATAATGAATACTAGAGGAATGTAAGATGAAATATGACAGAGAAACTCAACCTCATAGACCATCAAAATGGCTCGGCCCCGAGAGAAATGGAGGTAGTCCAGCCAGTCTATTAAATAGAAATTTTTACTCCCGTATGTTAGCGGATGACGTAGAAGAAGGAATTGAGAAAACGGAAGATGAGAGAAACGGATATGCATTGGCAGATGGTGGGAATGAGGAAAAAAGAATGTGCATAAACAAGGCGGAATACATTCATGAAGAAAAAGCTATCAGATTTTTAAAGAAGAAATCTCCCGATAGGGAACATAGAGAAGAGCATGCTGAAGATCAAAGACTGGTGACAATCGAAGAATACTGACAAGAGGGAATATCATGTGATAAAAGGCAAGGAAGGTCAAGTGTAACATTGACAATACAAGATAACAATATCGAATGCCTGCTAGACACTGGAGCGATAGTAAATGTTATGAGCATGAAGACATTGAAAGAGCTGAGGGGTATAAATCTAGTTAGATGTAATTTAAAATTACGGTGTGCGAATGATAGCGAAATGAAGGTGAAAGGAAAGATAGAAATAAAAGTACGATTGGGGAATATTAGCTGAATGATAAATTTTATAGTTGCAGATAAAAACACCGAATATCATTGGAGGCATAGAGCTGCAGAAAAAATTGGATTTGAGGTGATCCGAACCACCGTGGAAGATGAAAGCAAAATTGGAAGAACGGTACACAAGGAAGAGGGATTTCGAAAAGTTTTGAGATCTCTAAACGTCGCGGAGGGATCTAGACTGGGTAAAGTAGCTAGAAAAAACGCTAATGCATTTATGGCAGATAAACGGGATGTCGGGTGCACAGTCTACTTAAACATTGAATAGTTACAAGAAGAGACCCAATAAACGTTAATCCATGGAGGCAGCCTATGCATCTTGAAGACAAGAATAATGAAGCGATTGAAAATTTATATATGAATAACATCATCAAGAAGTGCAACTCGGCCTGAAATACACCACTGATATGAGTGTGGAAGAGAGAAAAGAAGGACATTAGACTTTGTCTAGATTTTCGACGGCTAAACCTGGTAACGGGATGACAGGCCTTCCCTATGTCGAATGTAGATGAGATGTTGGACAGACTTAATGAAGCCGTTTATTTCAGCTCTGTCGACCTCGGACAGGCTTACTGCCAGGTAGAATTAGATGAAGATTCAAAGGAGAAGACAGCATTCTCGACGAAAGCAGGACAGTTCTGTTTCAATGTCGTTTGGCATGCCGTTCGGAATCGCTGCAGCATCAGGTACATTCCAAGTGCTGATGAGAATCAAATCAGTAGGACTACAAATAAACCCAGTCAAATGTTTATTTATACAGAGAGAAATAAAATTTTTGCGCCTTATTTAAAGCAATGACGGTATGAAAGCCGACCCTACGAAAGTCGATGATATAAAGAAATTTGTAAGCCCTTTGCAACTATTATCGGCGTTTCATCAAGGGTTATGCAAACAAGGCTAGAGCTTTAGAGGAACTTTGTGGACGGAACAAAGAGAAACTAATTTTGACAGAAACGTGCAGTACAGCCTTCTCAGAAATGAAAACAGTCCTTACCAATCCGATAACTCCACAGTTCCAGACTTGGATAAATTATTTAAGCGGCTTAGATATGAAACTAGAATAACGACAGGGAGCCAGTAATCTGATGCTATGTCAAGGTTAAAATTGGAATCTTCATGTCCAGCCCATATTACCATCAAACCAGTGGAGTAATAGAAATACAATTTCGAACAGTTCGTGAATTCTTAAACTCTAAAATGAAATAAAGAAAAGTAACCGATTGGGCTTGTATCCTCCCCAAAGTAGAGTTTGTTTTAAATGCCTATTGTCAAGTATTCGTTTAGCTGCTTGTCCAGACACTTTGTGGAGAAATTCGTCTTCCTAGATAATAAATTTCTGTAGTTCCAAAAATACTTAATTTTACCTAAGTTTCTTTAATTGAAGTCATAACCCCTTAATTATATTTTAAATTATTAAAGTATTACACATTATTTTAAGTGAACTTAAACTTTAAATTCAATTATATTTAAACTTTTAAAATGTGTCATTAAAAAAATAACTCCATAATTTTCTCTAGAAGTTTTAAAACATTAATTATTAATAATTAAGATAAAGATTATCATTATTTAGTATTTTATGGGTTTCGGTCCCTATAATCAACTTTTAAGTTTGTGCATTTTGACAAACCAAAAAAATGGTATATTGACATTCTTAAAAATGGCTCTAGCTACATTATGCCATTTCCCCATTGAAGAATATGGAAATAATGCAAAGAAAGTAACAATCGGTTTAAAACATGGTTCCAGGATGTTAGAGGAAATAGACGAGCTGGATGAGACACTTGATTTGTTAAAGATTTTCTGCACCAGTTCGCTTATCAATATTGTATCAGGAAATTGATAAGTCTATCATTTGTTGCCCCATGTGAATCAATGAGGTTGAATGAGATTTTGGCGTTTAAAGAAACTACTTTCGTCGGACAACATCAAACCATTATCAATATCTTTTTGTATGTTAACTTAGTTTTAGATAAGCAATTAAAAATGGAATCCTGATATAAAAAATATTAAAATTTATTAAAAATGTTTTGACAACATTTTTCTATATTATGGTTTTTTCAAACTATGGAAATTTGTAATTTTAAAGTTATAATTTAAGTACAATAATAGAGAATTTACAGAAATTTCAAAAATTAAAATACCAAAATTATGTATGTTTTAATTTTAATTCAAATCAATAAATCAATAATTGTAAACGATTTAATTTTATATTTAATAATATAGAATTTACAGGGTTATGCAGAAATATATAGAAAATTATTCAAAATATATAGAAAAATATTCTGATATATAATGGAAAAGTACACTAAATAAATTATTGTCTCGCCAAGGTTTTTCTATAAACCGCCTCATGTTGCGAAAATAATCATTTTAATCTATATCGTTATGCATGAGTACTTGAGTAATCAATCATCCCGATCTATAATGGTTCTAATAAATGATGATACAGTATTTGCGAATTGTAGCTGATGCGAGTATGGTGGCAGAAATCTGT
>JBBMKC010191848.1:0-15059 GCA_037834085.1 Bipalium vagum | reverse complement strand
TTATTATTATTATTTATGCATTATTTATAGTTTTTATTATTTATTTTTCCCCGGGGGGTGTCTTGGTAAACCCAACAATATTATCGGAAGATTATTTTGTTAGTACAAAATCATGTTCGCATTTGAATTAAAATAAGGAAAGTATTATTAATCATAATAACAAGACTACTATCTCTATTGATAATAATAAAATAATTTTTAAAATAATAATAATGTTAAGTTTCAACTGAAAAGATAATATGATAAAAATAATATGAAATGGATTTTTAAATTTTAAATTCGGTTAAGAAGATCGAAATTGGACTTTTTATGTTTATTGGGTTAAGAATATCGATAGTGGACTTTTTAGAAACTTAACATAAAATATATGAAAATTCAGAAGTATTTAGTGCGCGTACGTTGGAAGTTAAAATTTGAGTGACAATAAAAATGTTAATTACAAAAAGTTGAACATTTTTAACTTTTTAACAAATATTAATTGCAAAACTTTTTAACTTTTAAAACGATAAACTTTTAATCGATCAACTGAGCTAACAAGTTGTTTTATAAAATATATTTTATATAAATCTAACAACTTTATTTTTTAATACAATTTTAGTTTGAAGTTAAAACCCTAGATAAGGTGTTAAAAGAAAAGTCATATCATCCTTCGGTATCTTACTATCAAGGGCCCTCAGTTAAAAATTCGGTTCTTTGTCCTACTAGACGTGAAGAAAACAAAAAAAAAGAAATTACAGGGAAGTAGGAAAAAAATAACAATTACTTAATCTTAAGGTATTGGAGTAGCTGTCCAATCCTTAGTATTTATTTCATTTAATTAATGACTTATAGTTCGTAATCGAATTATAGCTTTTAATTTTGTTTTTAATTACTTTTTTTATTTGGATATCGGTTCACCTGTGAGCAGTGTGAAACCCAAAAATTATTTTATATTTATTTAATTTATTAATAACAAAAGTCTATTTAGATTTGTAGTCAAATCTAATAAGCTTATAGCAATAACATAATTAACTATAGGTTATTTTTCCTTGAATGCTGGACTCTGAGACGTATAATTACTGTTTGTAGAGTTCAGAGTGAAGTTCCGAATATTGTTCTAAGTACTGTTCCGAATATGGTTCTGAATATTGTTTTGAATGTTCGTCTTAACTTTCCTCAGGAATTCGTCGGGTTTCTTATTCTCTTGTTCGTTTTTATTTTGTGTTTTGATACTGAAACACTTCAATATTTATATTATTTTATTTATCTGTATTTTTAATTATAGTAACTTTATGTTACTATTTTTAGAATTTACCTTAAAACTTTTCAATATAAATTTATTTATAGTCATATTTATTAAAATTTTTATTGAAAAAATTATTTATAGTAACTTTATGTTACCAAACAATTTTTTCCCAATATTTTATAAATTAATCATCAAAATGAATAATTTTTAATTAATTAATATTAAAATAATCATTTTTTATATTTTATATATTATTTTATTATTTTCACTATAATTTAATATTTCATATTTTATTTTATATTTTATTATATATTTTATATTAATTAAACAGAAGAAAAGGAGAATTATTAAAATCAAACTTCGGTTTTAACTCTTACATGAAACAAATAAATAAAATTACACAGAATTATATTTTGTTTTTGTACATAAAATGAAACAATAAATGATCAATAAGAATGTTTAAAATCAATGTTATAATGTTATTATTTCTGAGGCTTTGATTGGTTTGTTTGGATTAAAGTTTTTGAAGGGTTCGGTTGATTTGGATGGCCTGAAGGCGGGAGTCTCCACAATAAATAAAATAAAAAGTATAATTAATTTAAGTAATGGGGATAATATTAATTTTATTTAATAATACTTTAACAGATTAATAAATAAATATTAAAACCTAAAACAAATATTGTGAGATAAATTAAAAATAGTTCAGTGGTCAGAGAAGTCTATGCGCATGCGAAATTAATGGTATGGGACATGAAAAAATATTTTCGAACCTCGTCGATATTGCCTAGAAATGGGGTGTGAAAAAACCGTAGACTTAGATGGTGATGGTGAAGAATTGAAGGTTAGCTTTTATAACCTGTAACTTCGACCAAGCACAACATCTGAGCATCAACATGGAAAGTCGACTTGACGACTTCTGTGGACCTGGTAAAAATTTATCCCTGTAACTCTGTAGGAGATGTCACGTGGAAAGGTAGTCCTTGACACATATACTACAGAATTGTGAGCCAAACATGACATTATGTGGCGAACGCCACAATGCTTGTTTGAAAAAAGTGTATGCGGCATTATAACATCCTTCACTAATTGTTGTGATGGACAAAAAATGCTCTCTATTAGCAGATTCTGACAAACGTGTTGATCTCATGATCACAAATGCAGGGAAGAAAATTATTTTTCTGATTGACACCAAATGCTCGATGGATACTTTAAAAGTATTCCAGAAAGCTGATGAAAACAATCTAGAAAAATATAACAATCTTTGAAACCGACTTCAAATGCTGAAGCCTAATTACCGTGTGGAACTGCAAACTTGTGTTTTTGGCTCTTTAGGAACAATTCCACCAGAAACACCAGAACTGCTAAAAACAATCGGCGTGCCAGAAAGCAAGATAATGAAGCTTCTTAAAGATTGCGCCACATCAAATATCGAATTCTCAGCAAAGATTTGGCATTATCATGTAACTGGAAATATACTCCAGGACTTCTAATTCACTCTTGTACATTATAAGATGTTTTTAACAATACTACAGTTTTTAAAATAGAAAAATAAGATGTTAACTGATCGATTGACTGTGATAAATGTTGTTTTTCATTTTTATTTTTTAGTCTAGAGCATTAATATAGTGTATATTATGTAATATATATATTGGAATGTAGTTATTGTTCTCCTTCATTTTGGTGTAAGATAAGAAATAAGGTTTAAGTACAAGAGTTGATTTGGAACAATGGAAAGACAATGAAAGCGATGATAATTACTAAATCGCTGTGATGATGATAAAAAATGTACAAAGTAAGAAGACCCTGTGCTAGATGATGAACCTGTGATACTCCCCTACTGATGACAGCCGAAACACGACTAGAAAAACCAAAAACAAGTAACGCCGATGAAAGCAATCAAGTCTCAGAGATCCAAGATGGTTCAGAATGCTCCAGAAAAATTAATCAAAATTATTTTCTTAAATACATTTTTACCGGTATCAACTAAAAATTATAATGGAAACGAGGAGAATCAACAATAACTAAGAAAGGTTTAACATTAAAATTTTTAAAAACTAATTATTATTTTATCCGTTTTTTTTTATTCCAATCAAAGTATTAGGAATCGGTTCTGTCTTTGATAATATACAATAAAAAATAATATTTTCATATATATTATATTTTTGATAAAGGTAAAATGTTTTAATATCCATGTACGCTGAATATTAGGTGTACCGGAAAAAAATGCAGATTTTTGGGACAAACAAAAAACGAAAATTTCAAATGATACATAAAAATATTTTATTCAAAAAAATTTCCATCATTATTTATACATTTCTCCCATCTTTCAGTCAATTTGTGGATGCCGTCCCAAAAAAACTTCTCTGGTTTTGAGACGAACCAATCGGAGACCCATTTTTGGACATCTTCATACGTTTTGAAATGCTGCTCAGCAAGGCTGCCATCGACAGGAACAAATGGAAATCCGAAGGAGCAAGATCCGGTGAATATGGCGGGTGGGTCAGTACTTCCCAGGCCAGATCTTTTAAGACACTTTTGACTCCTTTTGATGTATGTGACGAAGCGTTGTCATGGAGCAAAATTACTTTACCATGTCCGTTAATAATAATAAATGCTTAAAGGTTACTTAGAGAACGTGTGTTTATTATTGGAGGCTAAGTCGAGATGTCTCCACAGTTTAATTATTTTAAATTTATTTTATAAATAAAAATTGTTAATTAATATTTTTATTTTATATATTTAAAAAATTTAATTTATTTTTTTATTTAAAATTCAAATTATTTTCATAGAACAAAAATTTAATGACCGTTGTATTCAAGATGGAATTTGTGAGATTTGTCTGATTCTTGCATGATATAAACGGCTGGAATTTGTTTTTTTTTCATAGAAAATCAAAACTTTACATTTTTATATTTTCAGAATTTCTTTTTACAGTTTTTTCATTTGATTTTGTATTATTATCAGATTCGTTGCAATCATCACAAAAATCCAGTTTTCCTTTTATTAATCACTTCATCATTCTTACTTTTCGCAATTTTATTTCACGTTTTTTAGAACTAAAAAGTCTATTGCGTCAGTTATATTCTTGAGTAGTCATTGTTAAGTAATAATTCAAAGTCGAAGCAATAATA
The DNA here is from genome assembly GCA_037834085.1 of Bipalium vagum. Taxonomy (NCBI): domain Eukaryota; kingdom Metazoa; phylum Platyhelminthes; order Tricladida; family Geoplanidae; genus Bipalium; species Bipalium vagum. Next base: position 10,703 of record JBBMKC010191848.1, on the reverse strand, counting down.
ATATTTTGTTTTGCTACAAGTGGATAATGCTAAACCGCATACCTCACGGAAATCCAGGGAAACCCTAAAAAATATTGACGGAATCGAACTCTTACCGCATCCGCCTTACTCGCCAGACATTGCAGCCTCTGATTTTCATCTGTTTCGTTCCATGGCACATTTTCTCAAAGGTCGACGGTTTGAAAATAATAAAGACCTTCAGAAGAACCTCCAACTTTTCTTCGATTCCAAACCATCGGATTGGTAAAAAATTGGGATCCAAAAAATTGCAGAACGTTGGGCCCTTGTTTGTGCAAATGATGGATATTATTTTAGTTACTGATATTTGTTTTGTGCAATAAAATTTTTAAAAAGAAAATATTTTTATTCAAAACGCTCATTTTTATGGGACACCCTAATAATATATTTCATTAAATCCGATTAACCAAACAAACTTTTCAAACTTGGACTCACCTTTTATTAAATTAAATTATTTACTTTTTTAAAATGTGAAAATGCGAATTGGTTCCGATTTGTCTCAGTCTGAGGAGCCAGTTCTGACATTCTTTATTTCACTTACATTACCCTTGAGGTGGAACATAAGCTTTCTTCTCTCTTGTTGGTAATGTTCCTCCTTATTCATGTTGTGCTGTTTTATGCTCTACGTTTTTTTATGATATCAATATAATCATTTTTATTTGGAAAGAGAAAATAGAAGCACAAAAAACAATACCTATTTAATATTATAAACTATTGTGTCATATTTTCTATTAATTATTATTATTATCATTATAATACACATAAGATGAATGATTCTATGGAGCGATAATTTAGAGAAATATCTTAAAATAAATTCACTCCTAAGACTGATTGACCTCGCTTTCGGTGTTACTTAGACTGTTCCATATTCGACTCTGGTTCCTATGTTACCGACTCTCTTAATGTAAATATTCTTTGTATGAGATATACAGGGATAATTGAAAAGCGGAAATGCTTTAAATCCATTATATATATATATATCATCAGAGGACGTATGGAAAATGTGAGAGAAATGCCTATTTATATGTACATTCTTAAATAGACTGTCCCAGAAAACGGAAGTGAGAACTAAAAAGAAAAACTAAAAATAGTTCGTTTTAACAATTTCTTAAGCAAAGCTGATATAACAGGCAATTAAAAAGGTATTATTATTATTATTATTATTATTATTATTATTATTATTATTATTATTTATTAATGAAAATATTATCTGAATGTGATTTTTTTATTTTTTAAACCAATCACAGAAAATAAATCAGTTAAAATTGCGAATTTTTATTGCTACACAACAAATTGAGGTCCGTTACACTAATAATCTAATTTTTCTTATAAAATTACATAAAAGTAATTGAAATAATCGGTTTAAACAACGAAAGAATTAATAGTAAATAATCCGACAGAATTTTTGTCCGGACAGTAATGATAAGGTTCTTGAAATGCTTGCAATGAATCCAAATGAAAGTTTTAAATTTCGAGAAAACAAATAAATTGAAATTATAAATGAAAGAAAAAATCATTAAAACACTTTCGATAGATTAAAATGAATTTTGAAATAAAAGAAATTGATAAAGAGTATGAAACAAAATGCACAGATGAAATAGAGTGAAAAAAATCTTGGAAATTTAATTGGTTTGAAAATTAAATAAGTAAATTACCGGGTTATGCAGAAATATATAGAAAAAATATTCGATTGTTTCTGTTTGAATTTGTGGTTTACCAAAATTTGTAACAGTAAGCTGGTTTACTTAGATGAAACAGGAGTCAACTTACACCAAACCAGAAGTTATGGGTATTCGTCAAGGAACACCAAAGCTTTCAAATTGGTGCGAGGTAGTAGAGGACAAAATATCAGCTGCATGGTTGCTATTAAAATGACAGGTTTCATTGTTTTGTTATCTGTTTATTTATTAAATCAAATTTACAGGCATTTTATCCTTTGAAAGCAAAGACGGATCTTTCGATGGGGACAGTTTTATAGACTTTATTAATGACAAGCTATGCAATCATTTCGATCGAAATCCTGGGGATATATTGGTGATGGACAATTGCATGTTCCATCTCCACAAATATGTTATTAAGTTGATGACAGAACGAGGTATTGCTTACAGATTTCTGCCACCATACTCCCCTCAACTAAACCCGATCGAAGAGTTTTTCAGCAGCTTTAAGTCGCAAATATCATCCTTTATGAGGACCGTTATAAATCGGGATGATTTAAAAGAATTGATTACCCAAGTACTCATGCACGACGATATGGGTTTCAGTGGTTATTTTCGCAACATGAGGCGGTTTATAGAAAAAGCCTTGGAGAAACAAGAATTTATTTAGTGTACATTTGTTATTTGAAATATTTTTTTCTATATATTTCTGCATAACCCTGTAACATTACTAATAAAAAAATTTAATTAGTTTAATTTGTTTACATAAATAATAAAAATGAAACACTAAATCAATTATTCAAATGTTTTCTTCCAGTAAACATTATACTTGATTTTATGAATTCAGAAATTTTCAATAACGCGACGATCCACACATCAGTGGATCTTAATGTGCGAAACGTTACGCCTTAGAATTTTAAATTTCTTAGAATTTCTTAAAATTCCTTACGTTTTTTTTACCGGTTGACTTAATCACTTTCAATTGGAATTGATTAGAAATCTTACTCTAAGCATATTTTAAGGGCAAATTGTACTGAAATCACATCGGTATTTTTACTACCCGATTTTTTATGATTTGAGCACTTTGAATTTAGCAAGGGCTGAGTGATTATTTTTTTTTGGTGAACTTATACACCTAATTTTTTTACCATAAAAATTTCTTAATATAACCCAAGCTCAATTATATAATATGTGGAGTATCCAAAAATAACAACATTTTTTAATGAACAATTATTTTTGTGATTTTTTAAATTTATTTTTACCTTTGTAATATGGGATCATTAAGTTAAAGAAGAATAAAATTGTTAAGATCCTAAAAGATTGGTAGATGTTAAAGGTGGAGCTTATTGTATTTAGGTCTTAACGTGTGAAGGTTGCTTGATTTCGTGTTCGATTATAATCTTTTAATATAACTAAGAGAATGAATTTGATTTTAATACTTTTATTTTGATTAAAATAAAGTTTAAGTTTAAAAATGGGTGATATCGAATTTGATTGATTTATAATGATTTTATTAATTATATTTATTATTTAAGAAAAATCCTCTCGCTCTTAGGCTCAGAGGTATTCGAATAAGAAAAAAATATCTCACCGCTCTACTTAGCGTGTGAAATATAAACAATAAAAAGAAAACGATAGGAGGAGCGGAAAATAAAAAATTATATAATCCTCAGGTCCTGGCCTAAGTATTTATTTATTTATTATAGACAAACGGTGTCTTGTCTAACAAGACACGCATGTTTAATTATTGTGAGGATTAAAATGTTTTAAATAATTTTAACTAGTTTAAATATTTATTAGTTAAATTAATTAATTAATTTGTTTGAATAATTGTTATATTAAAATATATAATTTTCGAAATGAATCTTGATAACTTATCAACCGATATAAATGTAACTAACAATTATATATAAAGGAAAATGAAATATCGAACCGATATAAAATTGTTTATTAAAATTAGGAATTTTGATTATTTTACTTTTATTGAGAATCGAACTAGACTTGAGAACCTTTGGTTTCAAGCTAGATTATTATTATTGATTTCTTATTTTATAATAAACTTTGTTACACTAGTATAACAAGTTGTGATAATACTTAAATTTGTTAATAAATAATGCTTTAAATGGTATTATATATTTTCTCTTTATAAAGTAAAACTTTGTTACACAAGTGTAACAAGTGTCAAAAACAATATTTATTAAAATTAACTGTATAAATAAAACTTTGTTACACGGGTGTAACAAGTGTTAAATAACACCAAAAAAATAACTTTTCAAACAAAAAAGAACGAGAAAGGCATAAACCAATTTTTTAATTTTTATTTTACCACTATTTTTTTTTCTGTTTGTTATCCTGACCACTATATATATTTCTTTGATTATATTGAGTGGGTCTCATTTTTCTGCTGATCGATGTATGAATGAATAGAGTAGCACCTCCTTGCTTTTGTAGTATAACTGGAGTGAATATTGGTTGTTTATCGTAGTGGTTATTGATTTCCGAATGATTATCTGCTATGCTTGAAATGGTTCTAATCTTGATAGGCTGTTGATAGAATTTTTGTACGCGTTTGGAATTGTATTATGGCTTAGTACTGTCAAATCTAATTCTTGCTTACTCTTTTTGTGTGTGTTTTCTATGCTTTTTGTTTCCTTTTTATATTGTTCTTTTTGTTTTCTTTCTCTAAATAGTAACTTCCTTTTTCTTATTACAATTTTACTGTTCCTTCTTATTTCTATTTTTACTATACCTTTAATTCCTTTAATTAAAATTATTATTCTTCTTTTATTATTTTATTATTTATTACTAATTATTAAAATTACCAAAAACATATAAACAAAGGATTTATATAGAAAACAAATATAGAAAATAGAAATTACTAAGAATAGAAATAAATGTAAATAAAGTAATATATGTTTCTAAAAATATAATTCAGACAAATAAAATAATATGTATTTCTAAAAATAGAAATTGAAAAAATTTGTATTTAAATACACAAAAATAGTAAAAAGACACAATAATTCTCATCAAGGGCTCAGTTAATCACACAGAGGACTCTAAAAGAGACATGCGAACATTCACAGAGCAATATTCAGCAGAGGACTATTTCAAGTAAAACAATAAGGACAAATTACTCTGTGGACAATCAACATTTGCAAAACTTACTAAGAAATCTCTATTCACATTTTATAAACTCTGTACAAATTTTCGTAACAGCATTTTATTTTATTATTAAAATTTTTTATCCACTATCAAGCAGTCTTTTTCGATTGGTAATATTTTTATTAACCAACTCTTCTAAATAAGTGCTCGAAGCTGTTTCCTGTTTTTTTACAATTTACACAGCAGCCAGCTGGTAAATTGCCGAGGACTTTGAGCATTAAACTAAGTTTATGTCAAAAGATTTCTTTACTTGATGATCCCATAAAGAATTTAGTTGTAAAAACCAGATTTGCAAATAAATGTTTTAAAACCATTCGTGTTATCTCAGTTCTTTGAATTTTTATTTGATCGTTTTAGTTTTTTACCTGAACTAAATTAAATATTTTTTTAAGTAACCTAAAAGCTCAATTTCGATCTTCTTAACTTGAAATCAGTCACTTTTTAGGAACTTAACAAATATATTATAAAATAATAAAAATAAACAATTAGAATAAGATTCCAATTGGTTTTTAATAGATCCAACTTGGTTGAAAATATTGACAATACCGTTTATCCAATTTTAAATTTTTCAAAAAGGAGTAATATCAATTATTATTAAAACAAGGAGTACACATAATAAAATTGTAATATAGGATCTCCAAATAATAATAGTAATAATAATAAAAGGTTTTATTAACGATTTCTTTCTCAATTTCATCTTTTTCAAATTTAATTAAAATTAATTTTTGTAACTTTTAATGTTATCTGGTTTCAATTTCTCCAGGAAATATTTCTAAAAATATAATAATAATAATATTATTATTATACAGATACTTTTATATTGAAAAATAGTATAATATAAAGTTGCACAGAAGTTTCAGATATCATGGAAATTAGCAAAGCGGATCTCCTTTGTTTCGGGTTGTTCTAGGAGTAAAGAATTCTGTCCAACGAAGCAAATAAGCATTCCATATTCATTTTGCACAAGGGTGTGGTAAACTTTCCCTTTCCATCACAGGTGATGTCTTTAGAAATAATGTGACTATTCATTTTGATAGCCAACAAAATTCTCTCCAAATTCTCTTTCCCTTACATCAATGGTTATGTTACCTTAGGTCCTGAACAGTTATAATGCACATTATTGATTGTCATAAATCACATTGCAGCCGAGCAAGTTTGGAATTGAAACATTTCTTTGATTAAGTATATTGTGAACAATTTAGGTTTTATTATTTTTAATTAATTAATGGTAAGGTTTTCGCATAAAAATCCCCTGGCCATCTCGGCACACTGATGGTCGGGCTCTAGCCTATATTAAAGTTTTTAGGATCTGAAAAGATTCTAATTTTATCTAAACCAGCTTCAGAGTAGACCACTTTTTTCAAATATCTCTTCATAACTAACCCATCGAACATTGGCTATAGTAATAATATTATACTGTTACTATGGGACCTATTGTTGGGCTACGAGCACATCCCAATAACCATTTTAGATAATAATTTTTAATAAAGAGGACTACGAAGTTTCTCTCATAATATTTCCAAGGATGGTAAATCAACTTGATACCGATAAATGTTATGAGCCACAAAGGAGAATTGTCCAATTGTTTCTCCATCTTTAATGTTGTTAACAAATGTCTAGGGTTCCCTTGTCAAATTGAAGGAAACAAAATCAAACTTCGGAAAAATTTTCAAAACAAAATATCTCTGAACTCATGGAAATCATCTTTGAAACCCGGAAAAAGTACCAAGAAATGGAGAATTTCGTACAAAGTGGAACGTTCAACATTCGAGAAACTGTCAAAACTGATTTGCCTCTTTCCTCGAATGTTTTCAGACTGCACAAAACACTAGCGAAATTCTTATTTTTGTAAAATAAAACGTATGGCTACAGAAGCGAAAAAAGACCACTGAATTTTGACTGATCGCTGATGGTAAAAGTAATAAAATATTATAATATCATTATTTGTAATATTTCAAAAACGGCAATAAAAAACTAATTATTTCTCATTTAAATATTCCTCATAAAGAAAAAAGATCAAATATACAAATATTTTATTTCTGACAGCAGATATCTAATTCTCCTCAAGCATCCGCAAAATATCGTCGATTTCAACATCGTCCATCGGTTCAACGTTACCAAAGTCAATATTATTGATGTTTTCCATCATAACACCGAAACTGGAGTCATTGCCAACTATGTCATGCTGGTTATCAACGTCCGAGACAATACACTCCAGCCCTGTTCTTTCAGTTTCTAACGTGTTCTGAAAGATCTCAAGTGCTTTCCTCAACTCTTTGAGATGCTCGATCTCTGAATTAATCTTCTGTACAATGTTCTCGTGGATTCTCAGACTTTGTTTTGTATTTTCATTCATAAATTATGGCGGAATTTGAAATTCTCTCGGAAAAGCTTGAATATTAAAACAAACTTAAAAAATTTATTTAAATTAGTATTAAACTTTTCATAAGAATTACATTTGATTTCAAAAATGATTTCTTAATGCTTTTGTTTATTAAAAATATTATTTTGAAGTGCTACGATTAAAATTAAATTTAAATACGAATAAGATTAAATTTATTAATATTTATATATTTATATTGAATTAAATGAATTTTAAAATTTAGGATTAAAATTTATGTTGAATTGATTTAATTTTTTAAAAAAATTCTATATGATATTAAATTAAATTAATAATTATATTAAAATTAATATTGGTTGTATAATGTTAGTTACTAGGTTTGATAAATAATAGTTTTTAGGTTAAAAGTAGTTTGAAAAATAAAATTTTATTAAAAAATGTTTGTTACAGATAAATGAATTTAATCTGGGTTCGTGAAAATGCCAATTTATTAGTCAAGAATTTTTAAAATATAATGAACAGAAATAATTATATTTAATTATTTCCTTTAAAAAAAGTTTTAGAAATGCTGTCTAATAATGGTGGTAAAACCTGCACTCATTTAAAATAATAATAAACGTTGACATAAAACTATTAATTTAATTAGATGTAAAAATTTTGACCAGGTTTGATTAATTATTATGATCGTCCAAGTTATTATAATAAATAATTTATAGTACATAAGAAAAATAATACTTTTATATTAAATTTTATAAATATTCGTATTCATTTAATTATTAAAAGAATTAGGAAAAGAAAAGGTAAAATTGAAAAAAAACGATTACAATTTCTTTATGAAAATGCGATGTTAAAATTATAATAAACTGTGAACATTTGTATAAAGAAAAATGTTAAAACCTTATATGGGAAGAAAACTTCAATAAAATTTTTTTACTTACAATCCAAAGTTGTTAAGAGCTATGTTGAGATTTACAGTAAAACTGGTAAAATGCCACACTGAACCAACAAAAGCCAACATATTGTATTTTTGAATATTGATTGCATATTAGACAACTTTGCATTTCTGATAAATGATTTATCTTTTTTGTTAATCGCCTTGTTTATTCTTGATTCTTTTATTGTTTATAAATATAAAATATAAAAAAAGGAAAAAGAATTTTTTTGTGATGATTGCAATTAATCTGATAATAAAAAAATCAAATAAAAAACCTGTAAAAAGAAATTCTGAAAATATAGAAATGTAAATTTTGATTTTATATGAAAAAAACAAATAACAGCCGTTTATATCATGAAAGAATCAAACATAATCTCACAAATTCTATCTTGAATACAACGGTCTTTAAATTTTTGTCCTATGAATAAATTGATGTTTAATTAAAAAAATAAATTTAAAATTTTTAAATAAATAATATAAAAATATTAATTAATAATTTTTATTTATAAAATACATTTAATATAATTAAACTAAGTAGATTGTACATGGATATTAAAAAATTTATTTTTATTCGGTGTAAACATTTAACTTTTATCTAAAAATATAATATATATGAAAATATTATTCTTTATTGTGTTATCAAAGCCAGAACCAGATTCCTTTTGAACTTTCTAAATTCTCTTTTCCTATAATAATAAATGTAAATGAAGATAAACAATATATAAAATGTTACTATTAATTAAAAATTGTGTATTTGAATGATTAATTTGGTAAAAAGTTGTAAAAATAAATTATTCTCAAAAAGTTACTAATTATAATTTTTTATGCAAATTTTACTATAAAATCTAAAAATAGTAAGATTAAGTTACTATTTTTAGAAACTTAAATGATGTAATATATATTTCCAAAATATCATTAAAGGATATTAGTGAATAATTGAGGAAAACGATCAAACATAAAAAGGAGAAGAGTATATAACAATAACGGATGAGATTTATTGTTATAATAAACAAACGAACAAGCAAGAGATTTGAATGATGACATGATTATAAAAGAATTGTAATATCAGAAGAGAATGATGAATTAAAGATAAAGTACGACACATGCAAGGTTGACCCATTATTGAGACTAGAGCTCAACTAAATGGCATTGACTGTTTATTAGACACAGCAGGAAACATAAATGTGACAATCCAAGATATTTTTAGAAATATAATCAATATCAAACTAATAGATTGATTTGGATGACGTAATGGTATGTGCAAAAAAAATTTTGTCTTATGCAAGATTTACGAGGTTAGAATCGGCAGGCATTGCAAAATGGTACAATTCAATTTAGTGGAAACTATTAGCCTGATCCCATGGAGGAATATAAAGTAAGGTATACTTTGTTATCGGTTAAAGTTAGAAAATTTAGTCGAAGGAAAAAAATGGAGAATCTGCAACATTGACGAAAGTTTTGGCAAAAGACAAAAAGAAAAAGCTTTAGACATTTAATTGAGTGAACACCTCTGTCTGTCACATTTTATCCATAGGTTTGATATCGTTAATTAAAGTCTTTCGTGTCACAAAATATTACATGTTGAAATTTTTTTAAAAATATTACTTATTAAGAACAAACGAAAATAGTCATTTTAGTTTCGATTAAATATTTTATAGCTCTGTGGTATTACATAATGCGTGAAAAAAGGTATACTTCCCTACCTAATTAACTCTGTACAGCTACAAAAAGTAAGCTTTAATTATGTTGAAAACGACAGTATCTGTAAGGCCACCTTAAAATGTAGCGTGGTATAATTGACACCAGGAACGATATCGGTATCTCTTCGGGTGAAATTGTTTAAAGAAGTTTTCCTCAAGATCCATTTTGAATGTGAGCAATCTTGGTTGTGTTTTTATTGAAATAAAATAAAATTTTACAATTCTGGAAAGCAGTTGTATATGATTTAATTATATCTCAAGGTCAAGCAATAGCGTGGGAGAATGGAATCAATAAAACAAAAATTGACTTGGAAATTGTATTTAAATGCTTAGTTAGATTTGGAACAGTAAGAAATTTTTTGGTATTGAAAGATTACTATGAGAAAGGTTATTAAGTGGTGGTCGGAAACTTTTGGAAAATAACAAAACACATTTTCTTACTCAGTTTTAATATTTATTTCGCAATTTCTTGAATGCAAAAATAAAATGAGACAACGAACAAAACTTTATATGCAGGTAATTGTAAAAATTTTCGTAATTTTCCTCGATTACCAATCATCATGCTTTGGAAGAAACTTAAATCCATTTTTCTCATTTGATACTTTATTCGATTAATTAAATATCGATTTTTAGCTTCTAAGCCTCCCTTTTTTGAGCTAAAAATCACCAAAAACCTTCAAATGCTTGAACTTTGGATACATTCGGTGGATTTACTTCTTTTGAAACAAATGGCACTTTTCTTTCACTTTACCATTTTTGAGTTTTATAGTGAGAACTAGCTAAATTTAGTCAATACATTTGTTACGATATTAATTCACTATGAACCCTGTCGTAACCTTAGCTCAAAACGTTACTGACCCCTTCACTTGTTCCTATACGTGTACGCAATT
>JBBMKC010191737.1:0-15063 GCA_037834085.1 Bipalium vagum | reverse complement strand
ATAATAATAATAATAATAATAATAAATCAGAATTGAGTTATATTGATTATTGAGATCATTACTCCTGATAAAACGGACAAAAGAAAGATCAGCTGTTCATGACAATCAGCCTTTGGACTGTCAATTAATCTTTTAATGATGATAATAATATTAATAATAATAATAAATTTAATAATGATAATATCATTAATAATGTCATCGTTGTTATGAAAGGTTCTTTGGAAAGTTCAAAAAATAATAATTTTAGAAAAAAAAATTTTAAAAGTTTCTGTCAGCATTTCCTATCAAATATCCTGGCCTTCTCGACCTTTGTAATATTCTAAGGTACTCAATCGTACTCATTTCCTGACCATGCTGAAGATCAAAGGGTTTAAAATTGGTTTTTCAGAGTTGACTTCAATCTTCGTCGAGCTGTTTCCATGACGAAAATGTCCCTTCTACTTGATTCAGTGAAAGGGTTTACCAATTTTAGAAGTCTTCTGGGGACACAAGAAAAAGGTCGGTTGTACTCATCAGGAAATGGTAATTAGAAAAGTTGTGAACTCGTCGCTAGTTTGGTATTATTATTCTATTCTAAGCAGCCCATAGGTTGTCATTTTGTAATCCTCTTTATCAAGATTTCTTTCCCGAAGTCTTCGTGAAGCAGATAAGCTCCTCTGGATGTCATTAGTCCCAGTGTGCCCGATCTACCCATTAAAAAAAGTGATTGCAAAAGTGACTCAAGATTATTATTTTAAACTTTGTCATGGAGAAGAACCCCCTTTTTGAGAAGCTTGGGAGGGATTGTCTCATTTGAGCTATCCAATTGGTCGGCATACATTGTTCCGGCTATTGTCACGTGTCCTGGCAGCAGTTCTTAATGAATGATTCCTTTGGCATTCCACTGTACTCCTTTATAACTTTATTGGATGCAGTCCACTTTTTGAAATGGTTCCGGCGTTTGATCTTTGTCCAGCCATTGTTTTCGTTGTTGACTTTTGGCATTCAGGATTTTTTCCAATGTACCGTTTTTTGTGATGCTTCGTTGACAGTTTCATTAAGACCAGAATGTACCTCATAAGATGAGCAATATCGAATAGGAAACGTCAGCCAATATTCACAGAAATCTTATTAATTCGTAGAAATTAATTATGTCATTTTTTATGTCAATTAATTATTGATTTTTTTTACACAGAATTTGACTGGACGCGAACCGTGAATATAACTCCATTATAAAAATATCTGAAACCGTACAATCGTCCAAATTGGTACAAAAAAGCTGGATATTCATTGCAAGAAAGTATTGATCTATATACGGTGGCACCAAAAGGGTTTAGAGTATCACGAGTTATTAAAAGATAACAAAACCGTCATTACTAGGGTTTACAGGTGACAATTAATAGATTTGGACCATGCATTGAAAAATAAATGACCAGAATATTCAAATAAACACGAAAAACTTATCTTTAAGCACGATAACGCCAAGCAACAGGTTGTAAAGATTGTGGAGATCACTTTGGAAGATCTTGTCTTGGATGTTTTGTCTAACCCACTTCGAGCGACTATCGACCAATCGATAGATAACGCATGAATATTCAAAGCAACACTTCAACCGGTATGAAGAAATAAAAACTGGCTCAATGAACGGATAACTTGTTGTTTTTCCGTCAAGGATTCCAATAACTGCACTTCGATGGGAAGAAATAATGGCAAACGACAGAAAATGCTTTTAAAAGTTTATCTGAAATTGTTATTTGCAAATCGATTTGATGCAATACCTCTTTACTCATTTGCCTTTATTATAATAATAAACAAAAATTTATTTAATAAAAACGAGCCTCTTTTGAGGTGGATGTGCATTTGCATCATGTGCCTCTTTTGTTTTTTGTATTTGGATTGATTTTTCATCTCCGCTCATCTTTTAATATGCCATGAAATCAATAAATGAGAGAAGGCAGCGAAGCAGTCAGAAGAAAAGAAAATGAATAAGACAGAGCGTATAATATTAGATATTGCAGATATATAATATGTGTAGATTCTTATATGGATAGTGTGACAAAAAAGAACGGAATTGAGATAATTACATACAAAAGAAATGATGGGAACAAGAAATAGTTATTAATAATCATTAAATTAGCTTAATTAAAGATTTTAAGTAATTCAAAGTTAGTTCTATTTTCTTTGTAAATTTGATTTAGGTATAAATTATATGATTCGTGGATTGCTTTTTTATTTAAAAGATTATATAAAGTATTAATTTGCTTTTTAGTTAGACCGATTTTCTCAAGTGTTGGCTCCACCAATGGCTTATTCTTCAGATATGCATCTAAATTTCCACCATCATAGATTTTTTGGCAATATCTTTTTCATATTTAGCTAATATTTAACATTTTCTGCTTATTAAAATTGTGTGGACAGGCAAATAAGCTTATAGACTTTACCATAACTTGGAAAGTATTAAAAAGTTCGACTTCACCAAAGTTCGAAACGCAACAAAGAAACATTGAAGTCAGGTATTTTTCATTGTGAATTTAGTTAAAAATAAATATTTGCGAAACAAACGAGTCGGAAAATTTTGACCTCACCCAGGAAAATATATCAATTTAGAACTTTAAAAAACTGGTTTAAAATCGGAAACGGGAGCAGTTTTTTGAAAATCTCACAAAAAATGTGACCCAAACGGTAAGGAACTAAAAGAAAATTTAGGAATTTTAAATATTTAAATTAAACGCAAAAAAACTGAAGCAATCGTTAATTTTTGTGAAAAATTAACAATTTAAAATTAAGTCAACTTATTAAATTTTGAACTTAAAATCGTGGAAAAATTCAAAATTAAAAACCAAACGAAAATTGGTCAAAAAAACTTAAAAAACAAGCCAAAACAAAGCTCAGACTAAATTACGAAATTATTAATAAAATTAAAATAAAAAGTTTGTTTAAATAAACGGACGGATAAACAGCGACAATTTTCAAAAATGCCCGGCATCAAGGTTCGATTTGTTTGTCTCCCTGCGCTACCTGACCCCTTTTTGTAGTTACAGAAAAAGACTAAACCGAAGAAGAAGCTCTCCATGTTCACACTGGACTGCACCAACCCCGTCGAGGACGGTATCCTGGATATCGCCGTTTTTGTAAGTCTTTTCACGTGACCGTTCCCTAATAGTTTTGACCATCTCTTACTTCTACAGAACCAATACCTTTGCGACAAGATCAAGGTCAACAACAAGCTTAACAATCTCGGTGAAAATGTCCAGCTGAAGAAGGACAAGAACGTTATCACGGTCCAAGCCAGCATTCCGTTCTCCAAGCGCTACCTGAAGTACTTGAGCAAAAAGTTCCTCAAGAAACACACGTTGCGTGACTATCTCCGTGTAGTTGCCAAAGACAAGGACTCTTACGAGCTGAGATACTTTAACGTCGCCGACGGTGGAGATGACGATGAAGAGGCTGATGAGTGAACAGCGATCTCATTTTGAGGATAAATACCCTTGAGAAAGTTAATAAAAATCTGGACTTGTCTTTTGTCTCATTTTTAACACTTGCATTATTGATTTTACTTTTATTGATGTAACCCACGTTTGGTTACGGTCGTTTTATAATTAAGTCAAGCAGAACCAAATAAATTTATTTGCGTTTGTCTAAACTAAGCTGAGTGCTGCACGTTAGATGTTGATCATTTCCCTCAGACTCATCTCATACGCTCTCGAAGTACTCTCCGGCTTCGTTCATCGTCGGCTTAATCGTCTTCGCGCCGGGCTTCCAGCCGGCCGGGCAGACCTCCCCGTGAATGTCCGTGTGCTGGAAGGCCTGGACGAGGCGTAGAGTCTCGTCGATCGATCGTCCGACGGGCATGTCGTTGATCGTCATCTGTCGGATTACTCCCTTGCCGTTGATGACGAATAATCCCCTGAGATAGTGCAGAAATGCCGATTATGATAACTTTTTCTTTTGCCATTACCTGAAGGCCATGCCCTCGTCCTCTTTCAGCACTCCGTAGCTCTTGCTGATCGATTTGGTCTTGTCGGCTATCAGAGGTATGTCGAGTATGCCGACCCCGCCCTTTTTTCTCGGCGTTCCAGTCCAGGCGAAGTGGCTGAACTCCGAATCCGTCGAGCAGGCGAGAACCTCGCACTCGATGGCACGAAACTCGTCAACGCGGTCGCTGAACGCTATGATCTCCGTTGGACAGACGAAGGTACTGAAGAAAAATAAAATTAAATATCGATTTTTGATTTAAGGCGGTCAATTTTTATAATTAAATCAAATCATTATGATTTGAGCCGATCGATGTAGCGGCGTTGGCCATTTAACAAAGACCCACAAGTCGGCCGGGTAGAAGAAGAGGACGACGTATTTGCCCAGGTAGTCAGACAGCGAAAGGTCGCGAATTTCGCCGTTGATGACGGCCTTGGCCGTGAACGTTGGCGCGGCGTGGCCGGGCTGCAAAGGCGCTTTCTGAATGAAAAAGCTCAATTGGAGAGACCCCTGGCACGAAAAGGCTTTACCGTGTGGCTCTTGTACATCTCGTTTCCGTATTTACGTTTTTTGTTTTGAAAATTTTCTATAGCGATATTTTCTTTTAATCTGTTGACCTTGAACGGATTTTTTTGGTCAAGTAAAACAAAAATTTTAAAAGTTTTTAGTTTAGACGATCAGAGATTGTTCACCTTTTCTTAATAAAAGTAAATAATAGTTTTTTATAAATTAATTTAATCTTTTTTCCTTGGAACTATTTTCTTAAAATTTAACTTTAAAATAATTTTGATAAAAAAATTGGTAATTTTTATAATAATAATATTATTAGTATGATATTCCGGTAGATAACTATTTGGTATTTATTTTAAATCGTTTAACTCATTTATTTTGGCGAACTATCGATTCATTTTTATTGTTATTGATTCACAATAAAAATTATTAAAAAGTTAATTACTTGATGTTCTTCAAATATTTTTTCGAGAGTATTGTAAATAAAAATTTCTTTATATTTTTCAAAGGTTTTGCAATGAAATATCTGTAAATGTTAGAATGATTTTAAAATGTCTTTCTCTTGGAACAAATATTAAATTTGCAGACCAAATATCATTTTTATCAAACACTCTTACTTTTAAAAATACCTCTCCTTACTCTTTATGAAGTTTTCCTGATAATATCTCTTTTGTTTTGAGATAAAACTTTAGAATCTCTTTATTATTTTTTCTTCAGCTAAAGTTTTATCTTCTCTTCCTAAACGAAACCATTTGTTTTAAATTCTATTTGACAAAATATTTCGTTTTTTCATTATATTATCATATTAAATTAGGCCGATGCATAATTATTCGCCGTTTGTTTAAAACTATTGTCGATCATTGATTATTATTGGTTATTAATTGTTTATTATTGAAAATATTCGTCTATTATCAGGACATGAAATGTGTATCAAAATTTATGTTATTTTATAATAAAATATTTTAAATAATATTTTTTTGTCAGAAATAAATTAGAAAAAATATTATTTTTATTAAAAACTTGTAAGAGCTATTTGAAAATTACATTAATTATTAATTCTATTAATTAATTTTCAATTAAATTCTTAATCATAATGATCTTGAACCCTTTCTGTCATCGTTTGTTCTTGTGACAGTCGCTCCATCCATTCCAATATCCGTTAAAATATTCGTTTCTTTCCATTCTTTTGCACTGCAATATTAAATTAAATAATTATATATTTTGTTTTAATTGACCGACTCACTTTTATTTCTTTTGAAATTAATGAACTGTGCTAATCTAATTAATTACTAAATAGCTTTTATCTTATTTAATTATTATTATTTTTTGAATAAATTTGTTTTAATTAGCAAATTAGAACGAGAGACATCTCTCAGACATTGAGAGTTCTCATTGAACTTTAAAAAAGCGGTGGGATCAAACAGTTTTTCATTAATTAAAGAAAGTAAATGAATCTCCAAAGATAATAAAACCGGAGGGTTTGCAGTCGGCTGCTCAAGGAAGGCAATCAATTAGTGACAAGGGTCTACCTGCTCAAAGCTCTTCAGTTCACCACGACTACTCTCTACCACCTGGTGAACCAAACCATAGAGGACCATGGGGACAAAATCTTTATAAATTAAAGGAAAGACTTGGAGGACAAGTCAAACTGACGATCAGCGATGAAACTGCTTTTTCTTGCGTAAGTACCATTTTCCGTACCAATATTTAACCACTATTCTCTCCTTTTCAGAATCTCTCTTGTCATCCTAAACATTTGCCATCCTAATGCCGTGTCCG
Organism: Bipalium vagum; assembly: GCA_037834085.1. Taxonomy (NCBI): domain Eukaryota; kingdom Metazoa; phylum Platyhelminthes; order Tricladida; family Geoplanidae; genus Bipalium; species Bipalium vagum. Next base: position 8,820 of record JBBMKC010191737.1, on the reverse strand, counting down.
CGGAAACGTGTGCGAACTACCCGACTCCTCCGTTGGTGGTACCTCTGTGCCAGGGAGAGTATGAGTTTCACAGACTGCTCGGCCTCAGAGGGACCGACCTCTGCTTCACGGCGGCATCCAGATCCCTCGCATATTGCCATGAATGCTTCTGCTATTACTTCCTGAACTCTCCTGAATGCAATGACACATCGGTCGAACAGTACCTGACCCAAACATGTTCTTAACTTATTTAAATAATGAAAATGTTATTTTCAATTTTAACTGTTTCCCTATCACCCACCAGGTCAATGTAAGCCTCAAACAACCTTTGGAAACCTTAGGGGTCGTAAAAGGCAAGAGCGATTAATAAAACATCTGAATAAAGAATTAAAAAAAATAATAGAACTTTAACAATGGAAACTAAAGATTAACTTAAAAAGAACAACTTACGTTACTGGATCGTTGGATTAGACCTCCAGATCCTTTACTCACAATGAACGGAGATCCAATAACTCTTTAGATTTCTCAAACTGATACAAATGATGTGAACCCTTTCCAATACTTTCAATAAGCACCCGAAAAGTAATTTTACAAGTAGGATCTCCCTCAAAGGTCATGTATATAAATTACCTTTCATTCTTTTTACTCGTTCATCTTCCCTGGGATACTCTGTGAAACGAGAGCTCTCTCTTCACTTTGCCAGAATCTTAATTTCAATTTTCGGCTAAAACTATCTTATGTTTAACCATCTTTTTGGATAAAGGACAATTATAATGCACCTTTCGTCGTGAAACTTGCCCGTCTTCATCATTCTACCAATTACACCCTGTTTCTTTATGTCTGCAGTTCAGGATCTTGTCTTTCTTTTATCAGTTACAAGTCCATCATGTCCATCATACACTGTGAGGACGTCTTACAACGCTTGAAATGATTACAGTAATAGCAGATTGCCAATAATCCCTTCCTCGTAATGCAATACCCTTTTTCAGGGCTGCTACTTGCATGTGATTTAGTCACCCATGTTCATTTGTATGTAAAAAGACGACTCAAATCGCTTCAAAATTGACATCAGCCCTTCAATAAACGTTCATTTAATATCTGAAAACGCTGGCACTCCAGTCTTGTTAAGTCTTCTTTCAACTCTTGAAAAACTACCACACACGAATCAAAGCAGACCCGTCTCTATTTACGCCTCTCGAACAATCCTTCTAACACTCTTGAGTCTTTTGCATATCCGTACAGAAGGTCGCGATAATAATTAGCTTTATTGGTCTCGATATTCCTTTGTCGATTTTCTTCATCTCTTCTGAATCCTTTTCTTCTTTTTTTATAAACGTCGCCATATCCCTTATCTTTCATTGTAGCAATTTAGCAAAAATTCACAATATTTTCAGGGATTCTTTATCCCACAGGTACCTTATTAACCGGTCTACCAAATCACAGGCTCTTTTGACATAAACTTTGATATTCTCTTCTCCAAGCTTATAATGGAGAGCTCTTTTGATATTACTCCTCTTGATTTTAGTATACCAAATGCGCTTCTCGTTTGATCTTTGTAATCTTCTTTCAAATTCATTAATTTTTACTTTTCTCTTTAATCGTTCTCCGTCAATCATCCAACAATTCTCTGTCAATCCTTCATTAATCCTCCATCAACCCTCCATCAACCCTCCATCACACAAATGTCTAAATGCTTCTCAACACTTAAACTCAAAAACCTAATGCTAAAGAAAAAACCATAACAAAGGAGCACAAAAATACTTAATAACGAGAAATGTAAAGACAACCACTTTAAACTTAAAGGAAAAAAATTTTTAGAAATCACTTTACCTTAAGTCGTTTCAGCTCGGGTTCAGCGAAGGTTGTCCGGATCTACTAGAGCACGCGTTAACTTTGAAAACTTGACGGGGACCAGAACAAAATCCCCAGTAACAAAGGTCACGTTACTCAAAAAATAATTGCTGAACGCTCGCAGCAAATGTTTTTTGGGCTGCACACGGAACCAGTGTTTAGCTCCGATTGTAATGATTAAATTATATTTAAATTAGAAACCAAATTTGATAAGCCTTAAGGTCACGTGCTTTGATAGGAAAAAAATTTAAAAATATTTGCTCAGCTGTACTATTATTAATGTGCATCATTGTACCTACTTTATCCAATAAACGTAAGTCTGGATCACAAAAATGGTCTTGTGCCTTCAAATCAAATTCCAACATTTCTTCTCAATTGATTGGATTGATAATTTCTAATCTTTGTTTTAATTCACCAAGGTCATTATCATTTTCCCGAATTTTGAAGTAGTATGATTGGATTTTACCAATCTTCTGTGTTGCCCAACGATTTTCAATGGTTGATTGAGAAATATCTTTCTAATCGACCATCACCATATATTGCACAACGAATCAGGGTGCCTTACTGGTATTATTTTATTGACAATATGTGATAGAAGATGGTGATGATGATATTTGGCTTTATAATTTTTTATGGTGTCGGAATCCAGCGGTTGAAATGTCGTTGTTGAACTTCTAGGTACAAAATTGCACGCTCCAAGCTGGAAGTTTTCTTGTAATACTCTGATATTTTTATTTTTCCCTTTCAAGACATGGTTTCGCTTTTCATTTGAACCGAAGAATAAACTTATCAGCAATTAGAAATAAACAGAGATATTTAATAAAATAAAACCCAAATTCAGATGTTAGGGATACGCATAGGTTTTCATCACATTAACATAAAGAATTTCTGTAATTAATATATAGAAACAAATATAATGGTGCGTTTAATCAATACTTCTCATCATTATCATCCACTTTTCTGACCTTTCAGGTAAAGGATAAATACCCGGATAAAAGTCTTTTGATTGGATTGGATAAATATGTAAATAAGGTTTTGCGCCTCTTCAACATCGTTAAAGTATACATCCGACAGACTATGTTACACGGAGCGAACGAGGAAAAATTCCATTGAGACAGTATCCACAGAATATTTCGGATGTGATAGAATTACCCATTTTGCGTCCATCAAAATTTCTTTCGTTTTTAATCCCACATGGGGTCTCGTTTTGTCATGCAGGAGAAACAGTTTATTTTGTTTTGTTGCAAAATATTACAATTTGGCAATTGATTACTTGTTCAACTGTCTCAATTGGTAACCGCATAATTCCACAGTATGGTTTTAATAGTTCATAATAAAACACTCCCTGTGTGGTCCACCAGACCTCGTTCTCCAAGATTTACTCACGACATTGAGATAATAATATATCAATTTTTGTCTCCGGTCACAATTCTGTACAAAAGACTTGGTAATAGAAGCAAAAGACAAATGGTGAATCGGCGAATTATGTTGTTCTCAGATAATTCATGCAGACTCCAGTTTCATTCTTTTGGAGGCTTAATCCATTTGATGTAACCACTGAATTACGATGCTCTGATTAACATGCAACCATCTCGCCAGCTTTATACGCGATTGAGTTGAATTTTCTTTCAAAAGTGCTTCCCACTCGTTCGAATCCATTCCTTATAACGGAAAAAATCGTTCCTTATCCTAAAACCATTGGCAATATAACTACTAGAGTATTATTACATAACCACAATGTGTGCAAATTAATCTGGTTGGTTCGGCAGATGTTTTAATCAACTTCCATAATAACCATTTAAAATAAATCGGAAAATTTAATCAAATTATGACTTCACACGCATCGATATAATCAATAATGATTTATTTAAACAAATGTTTCCGAACAAAGCGTATATTTTACATTAATATATTGAAAATGTTATAAATAGGTCAGTGATGGGAGCCCATGTTTGCCCCTAATATTATTAAAAAATCTTTAAAATGTGATATAAAAAGTAAAAAGAAATTAAAAAGGTAAAAATTAGAACTCACCATTACAAATTTGTTTGATTTTTAAAATTTCGCTAAAATGAGAGGTGTTAACTTCACAGGGTGGACTGTAACACTTAAACAATTTTCTGACGTTTAAAATATTAGGCTTATGTCTTGAAAGTGAGCCTTTTTGGGACAATATTGATTCTTTATTTAATCAGTAGGATAAATATTAAGTAGACATAAAACGAAAAAGATAACGTTTTCAAAATATTTCCCATCGTTAACAATAACTTTCTCACATTTTCAGGAGACTGATGAATTCCTCGATAAAAGAAATCGGCATCTTTGGTGGTTGTCCAATCACCGATACAGTTATCAGCTTCTTCGAAGAATTGGCAGCGCTTCTTGGAAAGTGAGTAAAATTATTATTATTTAGTAAAATTATTAATTTAAGTATTATTATTATTATTTATTTATTTATTCTATTTTATTGATTTCTATATAATAACTAAAAATATATTGTTATTATTATTGAAAATCACAAGGGGACACGATAACAAGTAAAACATATGAAGAGTAAGAGTTCATAATAAATTGCGTTTTTCGTACCAGATAGTCCAGGTTCCAACGACCTTTTTACTTGTTGAGACCCTTGCACCCAGATGCAGGATCTTCAACATTATAAACCATATTACTGAGCGATATGTCAATTCCGAAGAGCTTTACAAAATTTGACTTTTCATCTCTTTTCCAATTTATCTTATGCAAGCCATATATGATAAAGTGCCACTCGTTTCACTCCACACATCGTTGAAGATCTTCACAATTCAAAATCGACTCCCCATCTAACATAAAGACGTGGTTTTTCTGGCCATCGTATTTTTGGTATTCAGAAATATGATGGGTACACTTCTTGTGAACCTAACATGCTCCGTCCGTCAAGAATACCACAAAATTATTCCACAGAGTGTTTTGTGAGTCAACTAAGGAGACTGCAATCATCCTACTCCTCTGGTATGTCCCTAGGACAAGTAGAGCTTGGTTTTTCATGTCTAACAAAATTGTACATGCTCTCATTTCGTCTGCAATTTCATAAACGTTTGCTGGTTTATTGTTTTTGAAAACTTTGATTTTATTCATCATTTTACAGCGCATGACAGTAGCTTTATAGAGGAACTAAAAACAGAATAAAATGGAAAGATATCAAGAAAGACGTACTGCGTTCGTGGATCCAACGTCGACAAATACCTTCACATTGGCACAAGGGGACTTCTGTTGACCAGTCTTATGAGATGGATAAAGCAAACAGAAAAACTCTTTCTTGTTAAATTGAAAAGGTTTGCAATCAGTCAAGACGCATTTCATAGCGCACTCCACTGCTGACCTCAGAGTCAGATTAAGGACGGGCTTGGGCACACAGGTTTGAATGGCGTCATACGTTTTATTTGCCTCAACACTGAACACAGAAATTAAGATTATCGTCCAGAGCATTGGGATAATATTTTGATAAATTAAATAATTCTATTAATATTTTTAAGTAAAGCTCGTGGTCTGTTTCTATTGGCTGCTGAGGTCTGGATGGAGAAGACACACGTTATGACGTTGTTGGTCAGACAAACAATTTTGCAAGCACGGGGTTGACCACCGAAAGAGTTAAGATTAGAAATCTCTTATAGAAATTGTTTTCATCTTGTTGAAGAAGAGGAGAATGCACGTTTCGAAATCAAACTAAACCATAATAAGGGGAAGATGGAGTCTTTAATAAATAGGATCAGCTTTTGTTCCCTCCTCACTGACTACGGAGGTCTGCCCTGGTCGTTTATTGATGCATTTGAGAAATAAAGTAAGATATTTTCTGAGAAATATTTGTAAACATCTTACGCGGTTCTGTCTTAAATCGTGTTTTTCGCTTTTCCGCTGCTGCCTCCTTTGGGATGCCAAAGGGTCAAGACAACACTGATATTGGGATAACCATGTTTGTATGGGACAATGAATTTGGTAGGTCAGTTCAATTTTGTGGACTCCTCTGTTCGATTCCCATGCCAAAGCTCCGATTGTTCTGCTGATTCAATTGATTTTATTTTTACAACTTTGATGCTTGAGCTTTCCCGAATAACAGCAAACATAAATTGTTTTGCGGACCATTTCACATTTGTTACCAATTAATCCTGGTAATATCTCAGTCAATGAAAAAACATTTGCGCAGGCCATGCTTTTATTATTCAATTCAAAGAAAACTCCAGCCGAAAATCAACGTCTAATTTTGGAAGCGTGTGTTGACCTTCCTCATATTGAAGACAATTTTAAAAGGCAGTTCTACCTATTTAGACAAAGAACGTCAAGGTAAGCCGAAAGAATTTGAACACTCGGAATTGGAAGCGACCACAACACAAAAACTACTAATCGACTAGTTTGATGTTTCTCAGCATACTATTTGCGATCATCTTCATAAAAAGAAAAAGATGCAAGTTGAAGGACAACGGACTGAATGAGAGAATGATGGAGAAATGAAAATCAATTAGCGAAATCTGGCGACGAGCAAGGGATTTACTTTGATAACCATAAAGGCAAAAGGTAGTGGGTTTATTTGGGATAACCAGCAGTGCCCATTGCTAAGCACAATATTCAAGAACAGAATGTTGTACTATGCATCTGGTGGGGTCAGAAGAAAATGATCTTCTACGAGGTATAAAAACCGGGTTAAACAGTAGATAGTAATCGTTAAGCACAGAAGGTGAATACATTACTGATGCAGAATTACCCGGTCAGAATTGATTGATAGAAAGAAAAAATGACTTTCTTGCATGGCAGTGCTCTACCTTATGTAGCTAGATGTGTCACGGAATAGTTGGTAGTCTTTCCTCATCTCCACTATTTGATTATTTCCTGCTTAGATCGATCGCAAATGGACTTCTTGATTAACGCCTCCATAATTATGAAGGCATCAAAAATGGCTGTAGGAACGGATGTCACCACAGAAGTAAATACTTTTCTCAGATGTTCCTACGTTGCCAGAAATCTGAACAAATGTTGTTTCTCAAGATGAGAAGGGTTCTGAAATGAAATATAACACCATCGTGTCCAAATAAATGAGTGTTGATTTCTCAAAAACCCACAGAGCTAACCGCTTCAACCGATATTTATAATGATATTTTTCGTGTGAACGCTTGTCACCATTGACAACAATATTTGTTTAAACAGTTTTAAGTATGAAATCTGTTTCGAACTTTTAATCAGGTTTCCTTCACTCACTAATATCTGATATTACCTATTTTAATCCATTATATGACGGTGTCATTTTCATTAAAGTATTTATCAAATTCTGATTGGTTAAGACTTTATTATTATTTATTATTTTTATTATTATTACGACTTTGGTTCTAATTGCTGAGATGGTAAAGTACCAAATAATATAAACCAATACTACAAGAAAACACTATAGAAATCAGAGCGAGCCTGCAATTGAATTGTGGCATTCCAAGGTTTTGTAAGGTTCGCCAAAGACTTCGATGGTGGCTGATATAGGACTGAAAGGTTTATTTCGTTTCGGTTGAAATCTTCTCAGATCAGATTTCAAATTGATGTGCACACACTTAAAACGATTTTTCCACCAATGATCTGTTCGTTACTTTTTGCCAATATTGAGGTTTGTAAGCAATTAAAGAAATGCTTTCAAAACTAGTGGTTGAAGAGGATTGTGGGCGTCTAGCCGAAGTCAAGTATGTTCAGTTGAAAACAATTGGCCAAGGAGATTTGAAATGTTTCCTACGATTTCTCATTTCATTTCGTTTTGTCTCCATTCTTAATTTCAACAATAAAATAAAGGAAAAATTGGTTTTGTTTTAATACTGTAAATATTTAAAACTGTTAACAGCGCCGATTTAAAATTTGAATTCTCACAAAGGCAGACGCGAAAATTATTATTTTATTACAGGTAAAAATTATTGATTATTTTATCGATTTTGACAGAGTTAATTTTAGAGATAAAATTCGAGACAGAGAAAAAATTTCGATCAATGGCGGAAGAGTAATCGATTTTCATTTTGAATTTTGCATTGATTTTTGTCCGAAGGAAATTCGAACATTTCAAGGATTGTTTGTGGAAGGGCAATGTCACCGGAGTGAGAAAACATTTTGACCGTTCGTTCCTGGAGAGAATCGTCGATGAAAGTTGGGTTAGTGGTTCTAAGTAAAATTATCACCGATTATTATTGGAAGACAATCAATAATTTCTCAGTTTGTTTCCCTTTCCACGGGTTTTGATTTATAAATTTTCATGACAAAAATGATGTTTTGATAGATCAAAGCGAAGTTTTCTTTTTTGCACAGTATATAAATATTTTTTACGATTTTATCAATTTTCGATGATTCCATAATGAAACAAAGATTTTGTTTTATAGCAACGGAGACCGATCCATTTGGTGTGCGGGTTGGGTCACTTTGAAATAGCGGAATTATTGCTCGACCAAAGATGTAACATCGAAAGTGAAGATGAATATGTAATTAGTTATCGCGGATTAAGAAAGAAATGAAAAATTATTTTGTTTTAGGGATGGAGGCCAATTCATTGGGCGAGTTTGTATGGTCACTTTGAAATAGCGAAATTATTGATCGACCATAAATGCAACATGGATGTGAAAAATAGAGTGAGTGAGATAAATTTTTAGCAGAAAATGTTTTCCTCTTCTAAAAATAAAATATTTACTATTTCAATTTCTGTCCTGAAAAAAATTAAGAATCTTCTTCCCATTTGGACTGTGGGTCATTTTTATTTCTTTGCCTTTTTTTCTGTTCTTTTTGTCTGTTTCTCTTTTTCCTTTTGATTGTTTTCTTTAATGTTTTGCAGAACGGACGAACTCCTTTAGAAATGGCAAAAGGAAGAGGTTACCCAGAAATTGTGAAATTGTTCTACAACGCCATCGAAGTAATTGTAATATATTATTATTATTATTATTATTATTATTATTATTATTATTATTATTATTATTATTATCATTATTATTATTATTATTA
>JBBMKC010191626.1:0-15065 GCA_037834085.1 Bipalium vagum | reverse complement strand
ATGCATAAAAATTATCATTTGTATATATAAATAAATTTTTTGTATAGCGTTTCTATTTCATTGGCCACAACTGTACAATCAATAGGTATTTAATTAATATAATACCTTGACTTTCTGATATTTGAAGAGCTCCTGCTATCAAAATATATATTCTGTCGTTTAGAGCAAAGCAAAATCAATTTATCAAGAAAACATTAAAAAATAATTAAAAAAATATTAAAAAGTTATCAATGAGAAAAATGTACTTCTATCACGAATTAACTTTAATTACTTATTTAATTATATTATTATTATTATTAATATTAAATTCAAATAATAATATTTTTACACATAAAATGTAGCACCACACATTTTAGGAATTATTAAAAATAGAAAGTAGTCCTTAGAAGGCCTTTCGTGCAAATCTAAAAAATGTTCAACTCAATTAATATTAAATGCTATAAATATCCATTATTAATTTTGTAGAGCTGTCATCATTCTAAGGTTTTGTTGTGGCTTTTTCGAGTGGATCAGCCTTTGTCTTGGTGGTTTGTATGACTTGAGTGAGGTTGAGTGAGGTTCGGATCCCAACATTATTATTTAGTAATTTTTATGATTAAGAAATAGATAAATCGAAAGGCTATTTTCCACACTTATTCATATTTTACCTTAAGAAAGGTAAGTGTTCCAATTATCACCAATAAGATAACCGCCAATAAAAAGAGTTTTGTTAGTCCATTTTGTGATTATTACAGTTCTTTCATATTGTATTATTTACTCTTTGGAGTGTGGGAGTCGTCAACCAAAAAGAGAAAAAGATGAAGAGGATCGCAATAAATATTGTTATTTGTTTCGTTAAACATTTAAATTTGATATATAAACATTTAGTTGTGATTTTAATTGTAAAACATTTTTAATTGTAGTTGAACATTTTAATTTATCATTGTTGACTTAGTTGTTACATTTTATGATTTATTTTGATTATAATCAATATTAATTTTTTTTAAATAAATAAGAACTTGAAGTAAGCGACTAAAATCTGTGAATAAAAGTCCTGACATTTATCATTCCTGGGTTTTAATGATTAATTGTAACAGGGCGGACACTTTTTCAGATTTGAGAAGAGACTGTCAAAGTGATTGAAATGACATTTGGTGTCGATAGGTGATTGTGCAGTGGGAGCTCTGTCTCGACATGTGGCGTTTGACGTCTAAAATTCCAAATGTCGATTAAAATAATAAAATTAATATTCATAATTATAAAAAATATAATAAAATATGATAAAAAAACGATAAATGACAAACACGCATAATAAAGAAAGGGGAAACAACGTCATTCGAAAATGTACCAATGACAGTCACAGAAACAATTGCACACATGATAAAAAAAGTATAAATACCCAAAGCAAAATCATAAAAATTCGCCTTCAAAAATTCTAAGTTTATTATAACTAAGAAATAAAAATTGAAAGCTAATAATAGTTTATTATAACTATATAGAGTTTATCATAACTCATTTTGGACAGGAAAAAATATACTAATTAAAGTGTAAGTGAATTATTATATTCACTTTAATTAACTAATTAATTTCACAGAACGTGAATATAATTTCCCGTTTCTATTTTTATAAAAATTACTTCTTATTTCTTCTCTTTGTGTTATTCTGGCAATTACGATCTGGTAAACTAGTTATCAGATTCGCTATTTTACTTCAGGGCGTCTACACATTTCTTAGTGTAGATTGAATATCTTCTTTAATTAAATATATATTGTCATTTTGATTTTAGAGAAATTTTCGAAAACTTGTAATAATTTGTAAAAAGTGTAATAAAAATAAAAGTTTTAAAATCGTTTATTTTGTGATCAGTACACTTCCTTAAGGAGTCAGATAGAGGTAAGATATATACACCGTCACTCACACAAAACTTAACACATCTAAATGCACCGATAACCAACCACATTCTGATTTACGTAGGCTTTGGTTGAAGAAGGTTTAGAATCTGACTGCTCTATACCAGAAAAATTTTTTTTGAAAAGGAGATTCACGAAGCTACTTCAAAATCTGCTTAGAGTCACTGGTTCAACACCATCTATTACGCATTGGGAATTTTTCCCTATTTTAATTTGAAAATTTCAGTTATTCTATACTGTAATGATAATATATTGTGATATTATTTTTTCAAATTAAATTTCTTATGATTATAATTAAAAGGCTAATTAAGTAATTTTTTTTAAAAAAATCTATATATTTTTAGAAGAATTAGGTTCATGAAAACATTATTTAATAATTTTATTCTCTAAAATTCAAAAAAAATTTAATCTAATTTTTATATGCATATCTTTCCTTTTTAATTATATCAAGTGATCTAAATATAACTAATATTAAATATAATAATATTAAGTAAAATAAACAAAAAGTAAAATTCATTCTTTAAATAAAATAAAAATAATTTACTTAATGCATTTGACCTTGACAGCTTAATTTTAAATATTTAAAATTAGAAATCATTAGTCCTAATTGTTTTGTCAAATGAAATTTTCTGAGCATTTATCATCACATTTAACTCCAGAATGGAGGAGTCAATATATTACTTATGAAGTGTGTACTTTTCAGTAATTTATTTTTTAAATATTTGATTTTAATTACACTTGTTGAAACATTAAAACTTTCTTAAATTTTTGTATGGTTTTAGGTAATAAAGGAATTTTTGTATAAATGTGTTAATGAACGAACCGATCTATGCAGTAATTTATAGTTGATTAATCAAATTAAAATTCTATTTACCCAAAGGAGGTAATCCCGAACAATTGGTCAGCTACTATCGAGACTGTGATGTTGAGTTTTTTCCTATGTGTCTTCAAGAACTAAATAAAATCAACAATTTCTTTTCGGGTTTGTTAAATTTATTAATTTGCGTTTGATCATGATAATAACTTTTGGCCATTGTATCTTATTCTCAATTGTTATTATTATTAATTTGAAAACTGGTTAAGCCATTTTAATTAATATCTTTCAAGAAAAGTTGTCTGAAGCTAAGAGAAAGTTTGACAATTTGAAGCAAGAGCTGGAAGCGTATCATTTGCACATTGAAGCCAAACAACAGATGAAACGGTTCGGACGATTTTTCAAAGAAGGAAAGAATGTTCAAAACGGAAGTATTCAGGTCGATTTACGCCGCTCGTTGTACTTGATCAGGCTTTTCTATATATCGATTTATAAACATATTATAATATGCGTGTGTCATGTGCTTTTATATGCGTTTTCTAGAAGCCTGCGGACAGCTCTGCATTTAACCGACGGGTTTCTATTGTTCAGAGTCTGAAAGGACATCGGTTTCATCATTTTCAATTTCGTAAGAAGATCAAAACTCTACACGATCTCAAATTGGGCTTCAGCGAGTTTTATCTGAGCTTGATTTTGCTCCAGAATTATCAGAGCTTAAATTTCACGGGATTTAGGAAGATTCTAAAGAAACACGACAAAGTAAGACAAAAAGGGACAGAGAGAAATTCTTTGAACAGTTTTATTTAATGATCAATATTTTTATCAAGCCCACTATTCAATTAACTACAAAATTCCCCTCTGATTCAGATCGATTAATCGCCCACAGAAAAATGTTGATTATTAATAAAATATTATTAAACTATTCCTCGTGATCGATCAGTTTTCGTTGTCCGCTTTGTCTAGGCGTTTTTGAAAACTGATCGGATTTTTTGTTCCATTGATTTCTTACGATGAAACCTTTTCCAGTTTCTCTTACAAACATTGGGAACTCGATAGACTGTTGGACCATTATTCCTTCTCCCATCGTCATCAGTGATAATAAAGATTTCAGTCGAAAAATTGAACCGAGTCTCATTGTATCACTTTCTGAACTTCGTTAACGGTCTTGTGTAAGTTGGATATTGAACTGGACTGGTATTGTCACAATTGATTTTTTCGTCTCGTGTCAAATAGTAAACCTTAAACCTTCTCGTAATAAAGCTTTGAGAATTGATCACTTTATGTTTGCAAATAATAGTCAACAGACCGGATCGATGAGGTGATGATCTTCCATTGTGATAGGATCGACTTTTTTCATGATAAGTTTTGAAGGGGATTGGGGATTCAGAAATTGGATCATTTGTTCTTCAAATGTGAATGATGCTTTTCATTAATTCCCAAAGAGCGCAATTAATATACAGGCTAATTTTGGTCTTTAGAATCGCAGAGAATTAATAGATAAACACTCCTATATCGATGTTATGGGTCGAGCCAGTCTCTTGTCTCATTGAACATGAAGATATAAGTGATAAAGACAGCTTAAATCCGAAAACAGTTAATAAAAATAATAAGCTTTTGCTTACAGAAATGTTGTTTATTACACAACCTGCTTTCGGACAAACAATTTCTGACGATATTTTAGTCATATGATGGATTCTATCTTGTATTATATATTCAAATACTGACTGACAATCATGATAGTAATAATGATAATAACAAATAATAATCATATTAATAATAGTAATAGTAATCAATAGTAGTATATTAATAATAATAATAATAATAATAAAAATTATTATTAATAAAATTATTAATAATGATAAAAAAATAATTAATAATAATTATTAGTAATAGCGATTATAATATTAATGATTGATAACAATATTGATAATCGATAGTGATATTAATTTATTTTTGTTTTTATTATTATTATTAGTATTATTAGTATTAGTGATAACAATATCAATCTATTAAAATAAATCGAGAATAAAATATTTTTAATCACAGCTGTTTAATTCAATCACTGGTTTCATATGGCGAACTAATAATGTGGACAAGTCTGAATTTAATACTAACAGAGAAGTGGATGAGTTAATAGTGCAAATCGAGGTATTTTGAGCATTATTTTTTAATTTTAATTTTTTTGTTTTATTTTCTAAAAACAAAAACAATAAAAGCCACACCCTTTACTGTGGACATTTTAACGGTTATCCATATGTATTTAATTTTTTGAAAAATAATAATGATGATAATAATTAATAAAATAGATAAATAATAAAAATGAATAAATAAATTAAACTGAGAGTGTTTTATTAAACAATGAAAGATGATGAATTTTTAATATTTTTTTAAGTCGGGTTTTACTTGATTTGGAAGATTTATTTTTTATGAAAAAGGTTTTTTGAACTGCCACTTACCCAAACTTAATCTATGGTTGGGTAAGCATGACGATATTTTAAGTAGTACAATTTTGGTTTTTTTATTTTTAATTTCCAATTAAACAATTGAAACTTATCGATCGACTTCAATTTGTGTGACTGGTTGAGGCAATGTATTTTTGTATTTCTTTTTGTGGATCAATAATTTTTCGATATTTGGCAATTCGTGAAAATTTGAAAAATTTGTATCGATTATCTTTTGGGGAAAGTGAAGTGAAGTATTGGACATCTGAACCAGGTTTGATTTAGCGTGTCCCACACGGTTTGCTGGGGCCCGTGAGCAATATGGTTTGAGGGCTATCTGACATTTCTCCGCAAACCGATCATGCCGATCAATTTATTACTTTTGAGCTGAGGTTGTTTTGGTGGAAAAGTGACAGAGTTTTCGTTTGAGTTAATTTTTGTTTAAAATTTAATATATTCAATGAATGACATTGAATCAATAAAATTAATTAATTAATTACCTATTTTATATCTTTCATATTCATTATTTTTATATTTTCTATAAATTAAGAAAATTTAATGTGGTATAATCGATTTTTATTAAACATTCTTATAATAGCGAAACAAATTTTGTATCGTTTTGGAGATTAGGCAAATCTTAGAATTGAAAGTTTGTGCAAGAAAAATTACAGAGAATTTATTGATCGGTTGGACTTATTATGGTAATTATCACAAGCATTAAGATGGCCTTAGGAATATTTTTTATTTCTAAAGGCAGAAAAATTTTAAATTTATTACTTAAATTTATTTTTATTATTATTATTATTACTATTTATTATTCTTATTATTGTTATTATTATTACTAATAATATTATTATTATAATTATAATTTATTCATTATTATTTTTATATTATTATTGTTTTTATTATTACTATTTATTATTATTGTCATTATTAATATTATTACTATTTTATTATTATTATTATTTTTATTATTTATTATTATTAATGAATATTATCTTAATTATTGATCGAAAATAATATGATGAGCTTATTTTACTTTATTATGGAAAATTTTTTATTGAATCTTTAAACTTAAAACTAAAATAATAACTAAAAATTAATTATTTTATCGGTTTTATCTTCATTATTAAAATTTATTTGATAAAAGGAAATATGTTGTATATTCACGTTTGAAAATATCACTTTTTTGTGGTTTTAAATTCTTTTACTTCTAACGTAATGCATTTCTGTAAATATTTATGTTTATGCAGAGAAAACAAAATTGACTCTTAAAACATGTCTATACATGCCGATAATAAATAAAATAATATTAGCAAGGAATAAACAGTTTTTTGGAAATTCCATGAAGGCAATAAATCATTTGCATCCAAACCAATAATGATAAAATATTTTCATCACAAAGCCCTAGTCTGTTGGTTAAATTGTCAAGTGGATATAAACATGAATACCATTACTGAAATATTCGTTCCAACATCAATATTGAGTAATATAAATCAACAAAATCACTTAAGTTTAACTGCAGAACCACCCCTTGTTTATTTGGTTACAAAGACACAAAGAAACCTTTAACTGAAAGCCCTGTATTGATTAAAAGGTTGACAGCCAACCTTTTCAGTGTTTGGTTGATATTTAATTAACAGAAAAGTTCAAGATGTAACAAATTCAGTTATACAATGTACTTTGTGATCCGAACTATGATTTACAATATAAAAATTGATATTGATCAAAAATATAAATCTCCAACCGCATCATTCAAAATAGATTTTCTGGTGCAAGGCAAAAATAAAAATAAAATGAAGTAAAAATGTCCGTAAAATTATTTTTCTGACAAAATTTTGTTGATCTACATTGGGAAATTTTAGTAATAAATTTACGAAAGCTCTTTAAATAAGTTAATATTTTAAAGTCGTTCGGAAAGACCGAAAAGAATATTTGGTCTTGCAAGAAAAGGTGGCAGTTGGGGAAGCAAGCTGACCACTATTGATCTTTTGACCTTTGGAATAAAATTTTATTATTTGCTAGACTAATTTTTAGAAGTTAATTGAAAGATATAATTATATTTATAAAAATATATCTATTATATTTTTAATTTTTAATTATATTTAAGTATAAAAGTGTTACGTTTTGCTTTTGAAACTGTATCAATTTATCTTTCATCTTTTCTTGTCTTTCGTTTTTTTGTGTTATTCTTTACCTATGGATAAAAATGACCCCATTAAGCATTTCAGCTCATTCATTATTGAACAATAGCCCAAACCCTATTATCAAAGGCCTATCTACACCGTAATTAGAGGGTATTGTTTAAGAGAATTGAAAGATAATCTTTACTTCTTATTTTATTAAAATTATTATTACATAAATAAATTTCATAGGAAAACAATCATTGTTTCGAAGTATACTTTTAACAGGTTAGAAAATTAAATATATTAACTATTTCAATGAATTTAAATTAAATTCCCTTGTAAAAGAAGTATCAGAACTTTAATAATAATACTTATTTATGATTATTTATTATGATGATTATTATTATTATTATTATCATTATTATTATTATTATTTATTTATTTATTTTTATTATTATTTATTATCATTATTAATTATTATCAAGAATACCATAATTTTGAATGATAAAAGAAAATTGTTTTCCTCAACATTTTCAACAGACTTTGACATTGAAGAGATAAAATAATTTCATGTTTTCTCAGTAATCGCCTAATCTCATTATTGGAATAAAACCACTGAGAAGGTCAATAATTAAAACACCTTGTCAAAATAAAGCACACGGCTTTATGGACGATGTGAAGTAATATCGTTTTTATTTAGTGTACGTCTTAACCAACATTTGGCCCGATAATTAGGTTTTATTCTATCTTATCATTATGGACTGACTTAATTGACAAAATTCTGGTTCTCTTACATAACCTTTTTATTGTAGCAATGTTACTGCAGACTTTGTTGGTAGATCTAGTAGCTTTAATTTCATCTTAGATTTTGTTTGTCAACATTTACGTCAATTGTAGCGTCAAGCATAATTGACGACCAATAATCAATCATTTACCCTACACCAGCTTTCTTAGTTTCGCACAAATATGATTTACTGGAAATAACAGTTGAGGTGTTTCACAATCTCAGTTAAAATGTCTATATCATCTCCTCACAGTCGTTGTGCGATCAACCGAGAAATCACTGTTTTTCATATATGAAGAAGTGCTGAAGATTGAATAAAGAATGGTAATGAGGTTCTGCGCTTCTCTCTCCGACTGTCTTTGGCGATGGACAATTTCGAAGAGCGCAAATTTCAATATTCGATCTTGAAAATGCTCCTCCAAGAATAGTCGTAGGGGGGCACAGTTGAACACGGGAAAGGCTTGGGGAATCAATGGGAAAAGCTGTTGACTCTCCCTGATAGTAATTAAAACGACATCTTCGCGTAAAAGATTAATTAATTCATCACGAAAAAGCGGGTTCGAAACCTCACATCAATTATTTTAATAGGCGCACTAAAAAATCCAATGGTGAAAATAATGATAAATATTTATGTTTAATAAAAGTACTAAAATGCCGCATTATTTATGAGAGGCAATTAATATTTTTATTCTGTAATATTTTTATTTATCTTTACATTAAAGTGTACACATTTAAAGAATGGTAAAGTGAATTTAAAATATGTCGGCCGTCCAATGAAATTCTTGAGGGTTTTTTCTTCATTTGATGTTTGCTTCATCAATCTTAAAATGAAGAAAGAGGGAATTTTTTGACAAGAAGCGCTGGCCACTGAAGTTTTCGATACATTAAGTATAGTGATTTTTATATGACCGGAATAGTCTAAACAAAATTAATATTATCAAAGCTGTCCTGACGTTGTTCTGTGGCTAATGAATATCGATCTTTTTGATGAAAGGTCTTTCAAATTCAACGAACAGCCTCGTAACTGTAATGGTGCATCATATGCTCAATGGTTTCATAGCTTCGTTCCAGGTCATTGAGCTTCGACACTATGTTGATCAGTTCTGCAGTGTTTGTCTTCATTTTGTTTTCAATCTCTCCGGTTTCTCAATAGAACTTGGCAATGAATTATTTATTTACCAAGATTATCTTTGTTGTTTGAACATTCATAAATAAGTACATTTTAGAAAAAAATATCATTTATGTTATTTATCAATTTTTAATTTAATCTTCTTAATTTGATATTATTTGGATAATTCTGATCAAGGTATATTTAGAGTAATATAGAGGGGACAATAAAATGTCGTTTTTAAAAAACGAAATATTTAGCTACATACAATATTACAGTACACAGAAATATCATTATTATGCATTTTGTGTCGCTAAATACTTCTTTAAAAAACGAAACTCTTTTATTTTCTCGACCCTCTGTATGACAATATTGAATGAATACATTACCACATTTTGATTATAATTTTCCATTGTTCTTTTACGTAACGATCATATGGATTAAAATAGTTAGGTGCAACATTTGTGAATAATGAAGTATTGATTTCCTCGATTTCCGTCAATTGGCCAAAGTAAATATTAAATATTACAATTACGGAATGTTTAACAATCAACATTGTCATTAATTAGTGGAAAAAGAGCTTTTAAGACAAAGTAATTGATTAATTCATGAAAAGTAATAATAGAAATAATAATTATTGATAATAATGATAATAATAATAATAATAATAAAAATAATAATAATATAATAATAATAATAATAATTGATAAAAATGATTATTAATAATAATAAATAATAATAATAATAGTTAATAATAATAAAATGATAATTAAATGTTAATGATAATAAATGATTTGATAAAAAATATTATATTTTCGCCTTTAGACAGTCTATACGAAAGAGCTGGAGTCGGGAGATCGTCAAAAGGCAATGAAACGATTGCGAGTGCCGCCCTTGACCGAGCAGGTTTACGGACTTGGTTGTCTTTTGTCACATTACGTTAAACAAATAATTACAGCAAAATTCACTGAGTTCATTCAGGCTGGGCTTCTTTTTCGGTGTTTTTCTTATTCAGCTGGTTGTGATAGTTATCACAGGTAAGCTAGAGATGCACTGTTCACATTTTAGAACCCGATCGTTTTTTCAGTCTATGTTAATTATCAGCACTTGCCACAAGTTTGTGCACCAGCGATCCGTATCTTTCGCTCATCATTCCTGCTGTTGTCGTTTATCTTTCTAATTGGTGTCAACATTTATTATTGGCGAGCATCGGGAGTAAATCACGTTCTCATTTTTGAAATAGACCCCCGTCATCATTTAACTCCGATCCAACTGATGGAAGTAAGCGTACTTTTTGATATATTCAAATAAATAATAATTAAATAATACATTTCATATATAAATATTAAGATTATAATCAAAAGTGATTATGTGACTTTGTAATAGTAATATTAAACGATGACCAAAAATAAATAAAAGTTAAGATTGTGTACAATTTCTAAAGTATTATCAATTATAACTATTCTTGTTTATAATAATATTAATACTACTAATAATAAATAATAATAATAATAATAATAATAATAATAATAATAATTACAATAATAATAAAAAAAAAAAAATAATAATAAATAATAATAATGAAAAATAATAATCATAAAATTGTTTTCAATTTTTCTGAGATATTTCATTGAGTATTCTCTTAAATTACTTTTTGGAAATTTGTGAAAGTGGGAAGCGTTTGATTTATTGCTGGGGAAAATTATTTTTGGTTTCTCGCCATGAATATAATTTTCATAAAATCCTAGTAGGAAACTTGTCAAGAAAGCACTGGATAAAGTACGTTAGGAAATCTTATAGGGTTTCAAGTGGCGTTTTTTGAACTTGTCTTTTTTAAAAATATTTTTGTGCAAATATTTTGAACCATTGAAATGTTATCTCTGTTGTGCTTGGGCATTGTTTCCCATTCCAGCGATGGCATCCGTCATTGGGATCTTTCTGTCATTGGGTTTAATGAGAAACCAAAGCCAACAAAACTAACGAAGGGATGTCGAAATCGAGTTCGAATTGATTTTATTACGAACTTTAATTTGTATACTTATTTACGTAATCAATTCTGATTGTGCAACAAGTCTCATTACTTTTATTATTGATTGTTTATCTTCTCGACATCAGCGTCAGCTAAGCGATGCATAGCCACCAGAATAGTTCGTTGCCATGGCTGAAAGGAAACAATTGGTCCAATCATTTGCAGACAAATGGAGACTTGTTCAGGAGTTACGGTTTTCATTGAAAATGCTTATTTTCACAGTCCACGAAATAATTTATTGATTATTTTTATAATAAAAAATGTTTTTGTCCCTTTGAACCCATTGTAATTTCTTCTTCAATTTCAGTTAATGTTTCAATATCGTTCCACATTCTTCTGTTCCAGTCACTGCATTTAGCAAAATAATTATTGTCATTTTTAGTTTTAATTGATGATCTATCTATTTTCTATCTTTATTGAGTATTCTTGGTACTCGTATCCATTCAGTGAGGGTTACGGACAAGGGTTGAGAGAATTGATTCTGTTAAACACAGTGGGATAAACAACTTTTCATTATCGACTTTTATAAGTGTTGAGATTCGAAATTACTTATTTTCAATTTGAGAATCATTTCTTAAGGGTATTTCTTTAGTGACAGTTTCTAAGAAAATGTCCACGGAACTGCTAATGTGTAGTCATAATTGGTAAAATATGTTCTCATTAAAATACGGATTTTAAAGGATTGATTCGACTGAACGAAAATTGGACAATTTTTCATCTTTAACATTTAATTAGCGTGACATGGTAGGGTAACCGAAAAATATTTAATCGATTTTGATCATCGCAGCGCAGATTCTCTTGAAAAAAGACTTTAATTTAATTAATGGAAAATTGTTAATTTTGTTTTAAATGTCAGCCGCAGTTTTTAATTCCCATCCGTAGAGCTTCCCTCTGATTCAGGACAAATTTTGCAAAATTTAAGGCTACATGATAAAAATATTATGGACCCCTTAAATGAAATGCAATAATAATAATAATATTTTTAATATTTATATATTATAAAAATATTAAAAATATTATATGTATATTATTATTAATATTTTTTAATTATTGTTAATATTAAATTTTATTATTATTTATCTTATATAATATTTATATATCATTAAATATATTTATAAAATAAATATTTAATATTTATATATTATTAAATATATTATTAATATAATATTAATTATTATTATTATTATTATTATTATTATTATTATTATTATTATTATTATTATTATATTTATATTATTTTTTAATATTATTTTTATTTTATCGATTTTATTTGACTGGATCATTTCATATCAACAGATATATTATCATTAATTTTAATAATAAATGTAATTTTCAACGATCTGATAATCTTACAGAGAGAAATAATTAAGATATATCATTAACTTTGACATCAATATTGTCTCAATTCAGGATATCAACATGAAGACATTTGACCAAAAATATCATACTTGCTAGTTAAACTTATCTGACGTTGGCTTTTCACATTGTTTATGATATATTGATAGTAATAAATAATTTAATATAACAAATTGATTTTATATTAAGAATAATGAAGAAGATTATGAGATTGAAAATTATTAATGAGACTGAATATGTTTTTAATAATACTAATTAAATGAATTTGTGAATAAAGCGCTTTAAATCAAAGATTAAAATATTTTTTATAATTATATATAGAAATAAAAGAAATAATAATCGGACCAGTCTTTTTAAATTTTCATTATTATAAAGATTTGAATTCATTCGAATTATTTTAATTTTATTTGCGCAAAATATATAATCAAAATCAACCAATCAAAATTTAGATAAAATATATTAAATATTATTATATTTTAAAACCAAAAAAGCTGATGATTAAATATTGATCCAAAAATTTTCAGCGGAGATGATACTCTCTTTCGATATTGTATTGCTTGCATAGAAAATTTTTTAATTTAACATATACTGAAATACTGTAGAAATTATTATAAATAATTAATTAATGATAATTAATAAAATATTAAATTTTTATAATGTATATAATTACAAAGGAAATTGAAATGTTCAACCTGAAGTATAAACCCATAAGCGAAGTGGAAAATCTTGGTTCTTTTTAACTAAAAAATTATTAATTTTTTATTGTAATAAATTTTGACTTATTTATTTGTTTATATTTAATATCAATCATACAACATTTTTGAAAATTTTAAGAAAAATAACTCTTTCCTTGTGGATCAAAATAACGATTTGATAAACAAGACAATGGAAATGAGATTTGACGACATCAAAATATTTTCGCTTCTTTTACGACCTCGGTCGTTGAGGAATAAGATGAATGAATGTGAAATAATGATTCCCGCTATTGAATGTTGGTTTTGGATTAGCTTGGAATAGAGGGTTTGGCTATTAAAAATATTTGCAATTATTTATTTAGAGGATAACAGCAACATGTTCCAGTCCAATTTTGGTTGAACAACATTTTCATTAAAAAAATTCAATAACTTTTATTTTTTGACCAATAGAAATACGTTTGAGATGTTAATTATTGATTTTTAAAAAATTCTTTCTTATTTTCTTCTCATTTTTCTCTGAAATTTTCTTTTCAATTTACATAGAAGTTGACTTGTACCTCGAGGTTTTGCAGAGTTAAGTCTCCTCAAGCTCTGAACAATATTTGTGATGGATAGCCGTCGTTGCGATGACGTCTAGACGTTCATTTTCAATGGAAATGATATTTTGTAATGTGAAAGTTCAACATCTCTCGCCGGATTGTTCTCCAATGCTTGGCGTTGTTGTTATAATTGAAAATAAATAAATAATAAAAATAATTGCCGTCGTCAGTTTCTATGGATTTCTTTCAAGAGCTCTAAGTCAAAGAAATAATTTTGATGAAGAAAGCGCTTAACATTTTTCTTTACTGCTTGACATTTTACAGTCCGTTCTCAAATTAATTTTTACATTGCAAAGTTAAAATGTTTTCGTTGAGCTGGTTTGCAAACAATGAACATTGTTCCTTTTCCAAGATTTCTGTTCGTGTTCTCCACGTTTCTTTTCAATGACCCAACGAGTTCTCTATTCAATC
This sequence comes from Bipalium vagum, assembly GCA_037834085.1. Taxonomy (NCBI): domain Eukaryota; kingdom Metazoa; phylum Platyhelminthes; order Tricladida; family Geoplanidae; genus Bipalium; species Bipalium vagum. Next base: position 813 of record JBBMKC010191626.1, on the reverse strand, counting down.
ATGACATAGGTGAAGGTTTTTGTGGGTAGCACGTTGAAAAAAGAGAAACTCGACATTTTCCCGGAATAAAATTTAAAAATTCAGAGAACATGTTATGAAAGTATTTTGTCGACGTTTGAGGGTTTAAATGGTTGAGAACATAAATATTATAAAATGTAAGAAAAATTGTGTAGAACAATATTAAAACCGAGGTACATCTTTCATTCAATCGACTATGTTATATTTGAAGGGAGACAACATCAAAGAGTGACGTTATTGATGAAAAATCGATGAAAAAAATATGGAAAACCCGACTAGAGACCTGTGTGAATTTGTAAAAATGTCAAGGGTTTTACTTCGAAGAGGAGGATCTATAACGGGTACGGTTAGGTCATGATTAGTTTAAGAAGAATAGATTCGACGGAGAATCAATTTTTTGAAAAACGAAATATAGAAATGTTTAAATTTGAAAGTTTTTTGAAGTCCGAGAGACTTTTTAGCTTTCGATATTAGATCAAATCTTTTTCCGAAATAAATCTAATTATTAACTTGGTCGTAATGGAGGTGAAAGTGTTTTAATGGGTGCGTTTCGTAGAAGTTTATGAAGAAATTTGACCAAAATATAAAATGATGAGGTCAAGCTTAAAAATTTTGTGGCAATTTTAATTTTTACTTTATTACATCTCTATTTGGATTTTGTGATTGGTTTTTAATTAATGAGAAAGTGTTAATTATTCCTTTGAATATCATTATTATTCAATTAATTATTATTATTATTATTATTATTATTATTATTATTATTATTATTATTATTATTATTATTATTATTATTAT
>JBBMKC010191515.1:0-15065 GCA_037834085.1 Bipalium vagum | reverse complement strand
ATTGAACAAAAGTGTAAACAGATGTGTAATGTAACCTGTTAAACTTGAACACCTTGATTATCTGAACACCTCTCTAAGTTGGGGTCCTGTCCTCAAAGTATGGTTTTACCTACTACTTTTGATTATAACTATTTTAATTTATATGCATGCTGATGTTAGCTTTATATTTCAGTAAAAATTACAATAAATTAATGTATAATTGTTCAATTACATTTATTTGAAAATTACATTTGAAAATTAGAATATATTTGTATTATGAGTTCAAGCTGAACCATTCCGAAGTCCAGGTAACCCGCAATATGTGTGTAACCCGATAGTGTTACAGAACATATAGTTTAGCGTTGGTATGTGCGTTTACTTTCATAGATTTTGGACTTGAAGATAAACCTCGTGAAGGACGTCCGATGAAGCTTTGAAAGAGCAGATTGAATCTGATCCCTCCCAAACAGTACGTGAGTTTGCGAAAATTTTAAATGTTCAACCTAAGACCATTGCAAAGCATCTTCGTCAAATTGTCAAAGTTTGGAAATATGATCGATGGGTTTCACACAAATTAAGTAAAAAGAACAAATCTTAGCGTTTGAGTATCTGCAATACTTTAGTACTAAGCGTAAATAATGATCTTTTTTGAGTATGTTAGTTGTTCACGAAGTTGAGTGTTCATTAAAAATGTGTTTGGTCATTTGAAATGTAAATAAAATATATTTCACTGATGCTTCAGTCTTGCATTCAAAATGACCTAAAATCTGTTTTCTACATTTAGAAAATTTTGACTTTGGAAATATTTGATTGAAAACATGTACTTCAACATATTCTGTAATATAGTTAAATTAAGACTGAATCAAAGTATTTATTATAGATATTTCAATCATTTAATGAAAATGACAGGGGTGGTACAAAACATATATGGCATTGTACATTGAAATCTTAACTAAAAATATTTAATAACCATTAAAAACTATACCTTATAACAATTTTAATAATCATTAACTTAAATGTTATTATTTAAAAAAATCATCCAAAAATTTATTTTCGAACCATTCCTATTCTTAATTAAAAATTTTTCTTATTTGAACTGTATTTATTTTAAAGTTTTTATATACAATCTATATCTATATATTTAATAAATCTTGTTAAATAGATCATGTAAATTACATTTAATTTTAAAGTTTGATTAAAGATTCAATAACATTGTTTAGAAATTGATAATTGTCTAAATATTTTGATAATTTAATGCCTTTGTTAACGTACCGCATGCTTTAAGTAAAATTTTTAAAATTTAAATATACAGTGGATTTATCCACTAATCCCTAATTTGTATTGTCTGTATGTTTTATAAATTCTCAAGTTTTAATATAGGAGTTTATTATTTGTATTGTAAAATTAATAGTGTATAATGTAATGCAATGTAGTATTAGTAATTTCTTCTTAAATTAGTTAATTAAAATTTATAGATTTAATAATTTTCAAGTTGTGTTTAGTGTTTTAGTAAATATTAAGTGATAAAGTCAAAACAATTAAGCATTTAAATTATTCTTTATAAAATATTTTAATAACATTATTAATTATTCATCATTCAATAATAGTTTTATTTTAATTTCATTTGAGTAAAAATTTAAATCATTTTTTATTAAAAAATTTCCGAAAGTTTCCTTGTTTTACTACTTAGAACTAATTATTTTTATTTACAAAATTTCGCCATTTATGATACTGTATCTAAAAAATTATGATGAAAGATAAATCTGAAGGTAATGATTTAGTATGTTTTGAAAATTTTATTCATTACATATATTATTTAGATCGAAAATCATATACAGAAAAGGTAATTCTTATTTTAACTTGTATTTATTTTAAATTAAGATAATTTAATATATTTTAATATGTATTTTTTATGTTAACTTTTAGATCAAGTCGAACTCAGACAAAGGCAGTGATTCGAAATCAGTAAGTGAAAGTTTTAAATCAGTAGTTTAATTTTAAGCAATAAATTCTCGTGGTAAATCATTACCTAATTTTAGAATATGGTCATTTTAAATGTGCATTTATAAATTCTTCGTTCATGCACAAAGGTAGGTATATTATATTATTTTCATTGACCAGGTGATTTAAATGATTTTTGTAGTTGACGTGCTTTTTTATTAAGTATATCTATGTTTTAACAATTAATGGTGCCTGCAAAAGACTTCGTGTATATGTTTAAAATAAATTTGTAGGGGTACACGTTAATGAACCTTTAACAGCATTTATTTTATCATATTGGATATTTTTATGGACATCTGTTTTATTGCATTATTTTTACTTTATTTATTATTTGCTTTTAGTTTTAAATTAAGTAATTACTTTTTCATTAATTTCATTTCTTAATAAGATGTGAGTTACAATATTCAAACTTAAAATAATCTATTATTTATAAGCTAATCAGTCTCCTGTACACTACATCTCGAGCACTTATGTAGAAAACCCCCGCAAAAAATAGTTATAACAATTTTTAAAACATTTTGATAAAAGTGTTTACAATGCATAAATATAAGATATATGATCAACATAAATTCTGAAAATGCCTTTTTAAAACTGACATTTCCACATAAATATACGAATAAAGATTGATATTATGAGTACCGTATAGCTTTTTATGGTTCTTTAACTTAAGTCATATTAACTTCCAATTGACAATATTTTTTTTCGATATCAATAATACTTTTTGAAGGAAGTCATACTTTTCGTCCAAAAATACATCACATTATAGTTGAAATCGAAATTTTTGACTTGTAGTGATTTCTTATGAGCAAATTAGTGGGGTATTTTCAAATAAAACAATCTTTATACGAATTTTTCCTAACAAATGAAACGATGTTAACAAAATTGTTACATTTCTTATAACTAAAAGAAATTTCATATCGTTAATTATATTGCCAAATCATTTGTACAAGTTTTATCATAAATACACTAAAACGTAAATCAGATATAAAAAAATCTATTTATTGAGAAGCTTAAACTTAAAAAATATATTTTGCGGGAGTATTCTATATGTTTGCCAATTTATGTTTGTAGTAATCAAAATTTGATAATTTAGTGAATTCGAGAAATTGATTTTTCAAATAGTTTAACTTATAATTATTAATTACGAGATTTTTAATATGTGGATCATTTTGATTATAATTTTTTTGTGTAAAAGATTTGTTATTAAACAAGGATGTTTAATAGTTTTAAGATTTAAAGTGTAAGAGAATTATTTTTATTACATTTAAATAATGCTAATAGACTTAATTATTATTTGTAATTTACATTTGACATTTAAAATTGAGAAAGTAAATAATCAAGTTAATCTTTGATACATTTATTGTTTTATGTTAATAATTAATATTAAAGTAATTGTAAAACAGTATTCTATCATTTATAAATATCTAATTGAAACAGTTTTAAGCTAAAATATTTATACTTATTGTAAATTTGTATAATTTAAAATTTTTTAAACAATTATGTAACAAAAATATTTCAAGGAATTTAATTTATTTTACAAATTGTATTAAATAGTAAAATATTACTCATGACGATCATTATTTAAAGCTTTACATTCTTATTCTTAATTAGTGTTCAATAAATAAAGTTTTCACTAGTCATTCTTGATTTATGTAGTGAACAGAATATCATTTTAGAAATAGATATGCATGGGTCTTTTAATTTTGTTTTTAAATAAATATAAACATTTTTAAAATGTAATTTGAACTAAATAGTTTAATAGTTCATGGTTTAATCAAATTATTTTATTTAAAAATTATTGATTAAAGTTTATGATTTACCATTTTAAATGCAATAAGTAATGAATTAAAAATTTTAAAGCTCATGTTAAAATATACTGTAACACTGGGTTGTAAAAGATTTAATTTTTTACATTTATTTGCACTTTCACCTGGTAAGCACGAATTTTTCTTAAAGCTTTTTATGAAAAGGTAACAATGGTATATATATTTTTTGATTTAATTTTTTTAGAAAAATTATTTTCACTTTTTAGGATAATTGGTTCATCGAATTGTAATACTCTTGATTCATAAAAGCTTATGTTATTTTTATATTAAAATAAAAATGCATGGTATAATTTTAATACCATTATTAGTCCATTGGTGGTCTTGCATGGACTACGGATGTGGATTTAATATATTTTTAAATATAAAAATAATTTGGAAGATGTCTGTTAAATATTTGTTTTTATCATATGTAAAATATTTACCAAATATAAAGTTAAAATACTAAAAAAAAATACAAATTTCTTTGAAATTTATTTTCTAGCATTTCAGAAAAATTTTCCACACTAGACTACCTGAATTAATAAAAGGTACATTAAATCATATCGTAAAGGCGTTCAAACTTTAAAAATGAAAGTTTTCGAAAAATTATTGAAGTTTTACTAAGGAAAATATATTAAATATAAAAGGCCTTTTTTAATCATTTTTTCTGTATAACTTAGTCATAAAATTTCTTGGTTCTTCTGATTAAATTTATTTAAAAATCTATTAAATTTAAATTAGTAATTTTTAGTTAACTATCACTTATCATTATATTTTAAATTTATAAATGATAAATAAAGGAATTGTTTATTTTTGGAAAACTTATGTAATAAAAAAGATTTTTAACAACCCTTATTTTTTATATTAATTGTATTTATAATTAATATTATATAACTTGACATTAAATTCGACTGTCATATATATAGTAGATTCACAATTCCGGTCACATACAATTGTGATGGTTAATCAGGAAAACTGAAATAAGAAAAAGTTTAGGAGTTAAAGCAAAGACATTAATTTTAAATCGAGTATCTTTTTAGTGTCAATATTTTATATGTATTTGAGTAATTCAATTTGTTATTTGGAGAATTAATGATTGAATAGATAATTTTCAGGTTTATTAGAAGGTAAAATATCAATAAATATTAGAATTATTATTGTATTATGTTATTGTAAAATAATGTTTGAAAAAGTCCATTAGTAAGATAAGATTAATTATAAAGCAAGTAATGTTTATAATGTTGGAAAATAAATAGTGAAGTTTTTTGGTAACTTTCTCGGTATTAGAAAACTAACACCTATAAAATAGTGAAGAAAATCTCACTAATTATGATTCAAAGAAGGTAATTGTAGATGAAACCTTTTATTATAAAACTCTTATGAAAAGAGGAACTATAGAAATTTTATTAAAATTAATTTGAATCAATTGTACAAAATCAAAGTTATTACATTTAAAACAAGATTCTTAGAGGTTTTTACAAAAGGCAAATAGTCAAAATGTTCAAAATAATTCAAATTCTGGGATTTGATTTAAAATTTTATCATTAATATGGCTTAATTGAGCTGCATGTCATTGACCTTCTCTTATATTGATCGCAGAAATTATTTTTCTCAACATTTAATTTATTTTAGCTTAAGTTTGTTTCATTTTATTAAAAAACGGTATTTATCGAACTTTTCACAACTACTATTATCATGCAATTTGTGGTGAAAAGGTACTGCATGATGATTGTAGTAATATCATTCTTGTAGTATTTATTATTTAACACCATTAGTTATTTTCAAATGTTCTTTATGTCTGTGTTAATCCTTATTAGTTACGTTCGATCTATTACATTTTGAGCCCTTTAATCTTAAAAGAAAAAAAATGCAAAGATTATTCTTCAACGCCTTTAATGTTATTTCATTTTAGAGCAAAGAAATCTCTGAGAAAACAAGGTAACACAAGATTTAATTTGTTATTATATTGTGAATGTATTTTTAAATGTCTTCAGAAAAAGTTCTCTCGTTAAATCAGCAACTGATAAAAATGGTATGCTTTGTCCAAAAAGTGTTCGGAATCAAATGAAGTTAAAAGAAATATCGGAAAATAAAGATGATGGTGATGATATTGAAATAAATTTTAGATTAGGTTTTATTGAAATTTATGTTAGATAAAATAATGGAGAACAAAGAAGAAATGTATGGGTTACAGAAGACACCTATTTCTCAGAATTCTGAAAATAAAACTATTGAAATTGTATTGATTAAAAAGGATAATAATTTATCATCAGATGCTAATAAGAGTTCTAAAGGTAAATTAAATTTTTCCAACGAAATGGAGAAAACTCCAGAAGAAAAAACAGATTCCAGTTCTAAACATAAAAAGAAAAAGAAACATGCAAAGTCCAAGACACAAAATGATTCTGATGATTGTAGTAAAAGTAATACAAAGTCTAAAAAGTCAAGAAAAATGAAAAGAAAAAAACAAAAAAATGCAACACCAACTGAGACCTGTTCTAAAATTGAAACCAATATTGACAATCACGAAATTGAAACTTTGTCTGTAGACACCCAGACAACAAAAGTTCCTATGTCGTTGTTAGTATCTTACAGCAGTGATGAAGAAGAGGCTCTGATTAAGCCAAATATAAACAATGTTGTCGAAAATTCACCAAATTTGAAAAGTGAGAAATTAGAACCAGAAGATAAAAGTGAAAATAAAATTGAACTTAAAATTAAGCCGACAAAAAGTCCAGGAAAATCAGCATGGGATTCAACGGATAGTGAACCGGAAAATGAACTTAAGGAAGAAAAAAAGGTAGTGGTTGTTAAGTCCAGAAGTGCACCAATTGCGTCAAAACACACAAAACATGCTGAATCATCTGTTAAAGAGAAATCTGAATCAAAATCATGTTCAAAATCATATAGTGAAAGTCAAAGTAGGTCAGGAACTCAGTCTCGTAGTCAATCTCGTTCAAGGTCTAGCAAGTCTCACAGTAGATCTAGCGATTCTCGCAGCAGGTCATACAATCGATCACATAGTAGATCATATTCAGAATCTTCAGATAGCAGATCCAGATCTTATACTCGTTCACGATCCAGAACAAGGAAAAAGTCTCGTCATCACCGAAGACATTCTTCGTCTTATAGCCGTTCCCATTCTCCTTATCGCAGTAGATCTATATCTCGATCGAGTAGTGAAAGTAGATCTAGTGGATCTTATTGCAGATCCAGATCGCGATACAAGTCAAGCTATTCAAATCGCTATCATTCAAGATCATTTTCTCGATCTTCTCGATCACGTTCAAGAACATCTTATTATAGAAGCTCGTATCGCAGACATAAGCGTAGCTCTACACCTGAAGATTTTTTAGATCCTCAAAGTAGGAAAGCAAAACAAACTATTAATCGTAGCTCACTGCTGCTAAGCTCTGCACCGAAACCTGTTGATATTGGTAAAAAGATAGCCGCTATTAAAGAGTCACAGAAGAAAGTGAGCGAAGCTTTCAATAATCCAAGTAAAAATAATAATGATTCCTTGATGAAACTGAATTATTATAAATGAAAGGTTTATCAAATCTTAATATTCCTCTACCTCCGGAGAAGCCAAAAACAAATCAAGTAAAACCAGGACCTGGAGAATGGTGTCCATCAATGGACTTCGGTGGACCTGTGGCTAAGAAAGCCAAAAAAAGTGCTGGAACGAAAAATAACAATGATATAAAATCAACAACCGGCAACAGTGCGATGACAGGAGAGATCCATTCAACTGACTATAATTATATTGGACCACAAGTTATAATAATAAAATAATTTTCCACAATGTTAGCTTTATCATTTTATTTTTTAGGTGTCAAGTGATTTAGCTAAAAAATTAGGTCTTGATGTAAAAGCCAATAATAATAATAATAGCAATAGCACTAACAGTAACAATAAGAAAGATAAAGAAACTATTGTAAAAAATGCTTCTCTTGAACAATCTGTGGCAAATGAATCATATTTTTCTCAAGCATTAGATGCGAATCATTTAGGTATGATTTACATTTAATTTATTTATAATTTTTTTTGTAGCTCTTCAGTCTCGAGCCTATCAGCATCGACTCAATAATCTTCAAGGAAATGCTAATTCAGAATTTTCTGGACAACCTGCACAATACTTTCATCCCTTGTACATGTCTCCATCGTCATTGACCAACAATCTTACAGCAACTGCACTTGCTGCCGTTGCCAGTGAGCAATTGCCAGCATCGGTTGCTGGTAGTTTAGCTCAAGCTGCAGTGCAAAGAATTATGTCATCGTCAAATTTAACTGGTACATACAACTCGCCTGCTGTTATGGCTACTCCTACTGCTTCTTACCAGTCAGCATTGCACCATACGATACCAGCATCGTGTAGTACTCTTGTTGCCAATACTCCGTCTGGACTGATTCCTATATCTCTTCTACAACAGGTATATTGATTTTATTGATTATAATTTTTAACCGAAAATAATTTCATTTTCACAATTTTTCCCATATTAAATATTCTGATAAGAAATTAAAAACTGAAAATTAGTTAAAAATTGAATATCAATTTGAATTAATAATGCGTTTTTCAATACATTTTATTTGAAATAAAAAAGCATTAATGACAAAGATTGAATTTTGAGCTTCTGAATTTAAAAATAGTACACGAAAAACTAATTACAATTAATATCCATTTTTATTTTAAATCCTATTCGGTTATATTTATAGGAAATATTCTAATTTTTGAAAAGAAAATAAAAAAAATTTTAAATATTAATCTAAAACTAAAATACAGTTGGATTTGTTAAAGTTAATTTATGAAAAAAAAAGATATTTCGACACCTTTGTAATTTGACTACTTTTGTGAAGGAAATTAAATTGAGAAAAGTTTTTCGCCACTTCGAGAGCCAAATTAAACAGCTTTCATTCTAGTATTCTTGAGTTTAAGAATTTAAATCAATAATAAATATTTTAAAGAGAAAATTGCCAAATTGAATTTTATGTTAAGTTTGACATAAAATGTATTTTGTAAATAAACTGATTATTTGATTGAAAATCGGAAATATTTGATGAAAAATAATTACATACCCCTCGATATCAAAAAGTCAATTTATATTTTCAATTAAATATGACATTACAAAAACCAAGTGAAGGAAATATATTTAAAGGTAAATAAAACGAATCTCCACACTTTGGTTTTAATTTCTAGTTTGTTGATATATTAAATTTTAAAAATAATTTCTTGTTGTCTTTAATCTTTTGTCTTTAAGCTACTTATTAGCTTCACTTAGAAGTGTGATTTATGAAGTTATATTTTTATTATCAAAATGTAACAGTAAAATTTAGACATTTCAGCTTTTTTTGAAAAAAAGCTTGAATAATCAATAATGTTTAGAATCGCCAATATGAAGTTCAATGACAACGAACATATAAAGACTGAGCCTGAGACTTTCGTCAAAGAAAATTCGCATTATTTTATGTTCAGGGAATTGAAACTTGTTACAAAAGTGGCGAGGCGTTATTAATATTTATAGTGATTATTTAGAAGACTAAACTGTAATGGTTTTGTACTAATTGTCAATAAATTTTTAAATGTCTAAATTTCACTGTTACAACCTTACAATTTAAAACTGAGATATTAAAAAATTGAGATTATCTTTGGTAGTTTTATGTTTTTTTTATTGTAGTTTACTTAATATTAATCTCATTCGATCTTGATAAACTTATTGTTAAGGGAGCTATACCTTATGGAATTAATCAACTAGTTCTTCAACATCTGCAGCAACAAGCGCTTGGAGCACAACTGGGACAGGCTATTGCAATTCCTAATCAAGCTTTATTGGGAGGTATCAATCCTCTTTTGTTGCAGGCCACCAACCAACAGGCTTTATTACAATCTTTAGGATTTGGCGGTGCTCAAACTCAATTACTGGCTTCACCTGTACGTATTACAGCCTTTTGTTAAAATTTTCATATTTTCACAAATATTAGAATATTTATATCATTTTAATTACTACATAAATTATATCAATTATTGACACTATTTCAGTCTCGACTCATAAATGCTACCAGGTTTGTAATTCTTAATTTTCAGAAATTATAGAGTGATCTTTAAGTTGCTTCGTGTAAAATTTAATTAAATAATCATGTTTTGCTACTCATTTTATCACTATATTATTTGTACTTTTCTACTAATATCAGTTTCTATTATGCGGTGTGTAGATGTGGCACAGTTTATTTTTATTATCATCTATTGTTATTTATAAATAATTTCTGGATTTTATTATAAAAGAAATATTGTAATTTTATTTTAAAGTAACTTGATAAAAAAATTTTTTATTATCTATTGGCAATGCTCGCTATTTAACTATTCGTTTATCATCAACTGCTATTATTAATTCTTTATGAAGTTGCGAATGCCAAGCGATTTTAAGCTGTAAAACTTTTAATAATATTCTCACAGGGTCTTCATTCAGTTATCTGTCAAGGTTATATGTTGATGAACTGTCTATAATTTGATGAGAATATATTTTCCTATTTACTTCATATAAAATTGATATTAATATCAAATTAGATTGACTTGTCTTAAAGAATCAATTAAAAATATTAAAAAAAAATAATTAATATTTTAAAAATTAGACAATTTACACGAACACACCATAATTACTAAAAAATATTGATTTTAATTATAATGTCTAAAAATTTTAATTAAATGAAATTGAATTTTTATTATATCAAAATGTAATTGGAAAATATGACATTAAACTCGATTAAATAAAATTTTTTAGAAATTACAATTTTTTTTATATTGACTAAAAGGATAGATAAAGTTGTAAAAAATTCATTCAACGATCTTTTGATATAAAGTGTTATTTCTGTAGTGAAGATATATATAGTTATAATTACTTATATAGCAGTGTATGTTTTCTTAATTTCTGCGATTTGGAATGCTTTTTGTTTTATGTAAATAATTGTCGATGTCCTTAGTATAAGGATTTTATGACAATAATATTATTATAATTTAAAATAATAATATTATTGTTATTACAGTTATATAATATGATTTTTATGCTAATATTTATTGTGCTTGCTCTTGACTTGATTCATCGATTTCATCAGTGATAGATTAGATTGAATTCATTTTTAATTGTTTTGTTGATAATTTAGATACTTTGAGTTATCTGCGAATCCCACAGTGGAACAAATATGTAAATTTCAATTAATACTTATCCCAATAATTTAGGCACATTGTTATAGGGATGTACGAATAAATCACATTTTTATCTATTTGCACTTTAGATTTAATTTGATTCCATAGGTTATTTTTAAGTATTTTAGTATCTGATATTAAATTTTTCCATTCTGTTGTACGAGAGAGGAAGTGAGGAGCAAAAAAACCGATGATGGGGGTGATGTTAAGGAGCTTTTAGTCATGCGAAAAATTAAGACATCAAAATTAACGGAACAAATATAATTTCTATGATCACTTTTATATGATGAACATTATTTGGAAATGGAATGCATGAAAATATCGATTTTATAATGATTTTAATAAAAACATTGATTAGAAAAGATTATTTTTAGTAATAATTTTATTAAACAATCAAAAGAATTTAATAATCGTTCCATCAAAAATATCAAAATATTGTTCTTGATTATCTTTCATAGTAAAGTGCATTTTGCGATATTTTTGATTTTGATAATTATAATTTTTTTAAAAGTAATGCTACTTATAAACATAATATTTTTATTTTAACTTAATCGTGGTTATTCAGAGATTACTTAAACACTTAAAGATATTTGGTCTACAATATTATGCAGTGTTTAAAAGACTTTCTAATACTAAACGAGTCAAACTAATTATTTGCAATATATTATTGACATTAGGACGAACAAAAAAATTTAAAAAAATAATTAAAATTTTTTGACGGTAACAGGCTTGAATACAAATTTCATTAAAATCAAGAAAATTAGTTTTGAATAATGAATAATAAATGAAGACAGGATTTTTATAATATATAATTTTTAAAATTTTATAATTTTCTTATGAAACAGAATTTTAAAAAATGATATGTAAATTCTTATTGGATTATCTTCTTAAATATTGATTATATTATTAGAAATCTATAAAATTGACGATCTAAATGAAGATGAAGTTAGAATAATAATGATGATAATAAAAGTAATAATACTAATATTAGTATAATAATATATTAATATTATACTTTGTTCGTGCATCCTTATTATCGATTAAGTTATTTAACATAAGTAACATGCAATATAATAGCCTTTTATTTCTTTAACTTTTTAATGTTTCCATGTTGTGCTTGTTTGTTTTATGCATGTAAATATTCTTTTTAATTCGAGCGATTTTAGTTTATGTACATTAGAAAATTTGTTGGTGATCTTAGTACAATTTTCTGTAATTAAATAGTTTAGTTTTCCTAAAGAAATTTTAATTCTTGTGCTCTAGACATTTTTTATGACGAAATAATAATAATAATTTGTGTATTTCAATTGATTTGATCTTGATTAGATTTCTTGAAAATAATAATAATTTATTATTTCATGTTTTAGAAATAGAGAAAAAATATCCTGATATATTTTACTTGTTATTGTTTATTATTGATTGATGTAAGCGTAAGAATTTTCTATTTCGATTTTAATTGCTAATGAGTGCCGATATTTTTGTTCAAATATATTTACAACTCACTTGTTTTAAAGTAAATGTATGGGAGATATGTGCACTAATTGTTTGCTTCGTGCTTCGTTCTCTGTATTAAAGCGTAATTGGCATGGACCCTTATTAGTGTTATTAACCTGAGTTATGCTCTAGATTCTTTTTCTTGACTAATTTTGTAAATTTTAGCAGGTTACTACAAATGTAAGTGAATGACAATTTGATTAGTAAATGTTTTATTGTCTCGCTGGTTTATGATCGGTGTTCGTTAATTCAAGTTTGAGTATACTTGATTTTTATGAAATAATTTTCATTTTGATTAATTTCATTATATTATGCAATCATGGCCATTAGGATATTGATAATTCTGAAAAAATTTAGTTTTAAAACATTTCTAAACTTGATATTGTATAAAATCGATCGAAAATAATTATATATTATTAAAAGTGATTTTATAAAAACATGAATTATGGAGCAATAAGTTTTTAGAATTATTACAAAACATTTATTAAACATTTTAAAATTAAAATTTTTTTAAAGCTAATTGAAAGGTGCGAAAATATTTTTATGAATTCTGATGAAAAATGTATTTAGATTCTGTTCATAATATAGGTTATGTTATAATATACGTTATCAAGTAATATTTTAATTGTATTGAATGATCTGACCAGTAAAATGTTAATAAAAAATCGAAAAGCAAATGAGGAATTGAATTTTTTATTGGATTATTAGAAAACTGTTGGCTATGGTTGGATATTATGTACACCTTACCTATAATATCATGCTTGCTCTTTGCACGAATAATTTATGTTAAAATATGCTTCTATAATGATTATCAAACGATAATTTGATCACCATGATATATTGGTTGCTAGTGATAATCCATTATCATTTTGATCAAGTTATAAATATCAAATTGTTTTAACATATTTATTACATTTGCTTGTCTCTACAGCTCTTTCAGTGTATTTCTAGAAATTTAGGTATCAATTTATTGTCACAAATGTCAATTTACAATTATTTTTGGGTCGCGAGATTAATCTACAAAAATATTCCTATAATAAAAATTAATTTTTAAAATTGATTTTAGTTGAATACTATCCAAAATACTCTGTTAATGGCAGCACAACAGCAACAGCAGCAAATATTGGCTGCCGCTCAAATTAATCAAGCAGCAACACTGCAGGCTGCTCATTTACAGGCTCAGCTTCAGGCCCAAGCACGTGCTGCATCAATACAAAATTTGCAGCAGGCAGCACAAATGCAGTCCTCAGCTCAAAATGCTGTTGCAGCTGCGGTAGCCGCCGCATCTATTGAAATGGATCACCAATTGTCGGAACAGCAACAAAACTTGAAAAGCAGCGATACGGATCCACTTCGAGTATCGTGTGGAGAGGAAGAGTTGAAGACAACTATTGTATCAGCAGTAGGAGACGTAGCGGTAATTTCGGAAAATCAGAATTCAGTTATCATTGAACCAAACAATCTTATAACATCTTCAACAACGGAGCTGAATCATTATGAGGATTCGGCAGTGAATACGACTGTCACATCAGAACCATTATTGGAACCGTTTCATGCCGACAATGACGTAGATTTTAACACCAACGATATTAGTTCAAGTAGCGTTGTCAAGCAGCAAGCTCCTAGAATAATTTACAATTCTCCCGCAGTTATGGCATCAATAGTAACATCTCCAGTCACTAAACCTTAATCATATTAATTGCATTTGTACCATGATTTGAATGATATACCTATTTGTTTATATATGGTTGTTTCCTTAACAAAATTGTTTTCATCTGGATATTTTTTGAAATAAATAAAAATTTTTTGGGCGGATAAACTCTGTTCAATGCTAAAATCAATATTATTTCAAATGAATTATTATATAGACAATGGTATTAACATTTCATAAAGAATGGTAATTATTTACAATATACCTAATTTAATTTTTATTTATAGGTTTCGTATTTTTAATTTCCATTTTCATATATGGAAAATCGAAATAATAATAAAATATTTTTTAATTTCTAACTATTTTTGTACATTTAACACCATTATATAACAATAGAAAGTATTTTAATATTAGTTATGATAAATTTTTAAAAAATTCAATAAATTACAAAACTCACTTTTATATTTTCGTTAAAGATTTTGAAATTTTCTAAAATTATAAGGTTAAACAACTGTATTTTCGTCTATCGGTTGGCATCTACTTTTGTCAGATAAACAGTTCAAAAATCATTTCCACATTGGTATTTTAGGTATACTAATAGCAATAAATCAAACGGTGTACAAAATATAATTGTCATCACTAGAGCAAGTAAAAGTTAAAATGTGTCCTATAAGATCTCTTGACCTACAAAGCACGTGTATATCATTTTCGGTCATCTCTATCATGATTTATAATTTTTTGTAAAATTTATGGTTATGTTAATAATAAAATTTTTAGGCTATAAAGTTAAAATACGGTAAATTTTTAATAATAAAGTTTTTAGGTTTAAAAGCATTTATGGCGGCTGATATTCCGCTATATACAGGGTGCGTGCGATATTTTCGGAAATAAAATGAAAGAAGAAAAACAAGTATAGCTTTTTTAATTTTTATTATAT
>JBBMKC010191404.1:0-15073 GCA_037834085.1 Bipalium vagum | reverse complement strand
GAAGTTACAAATATCATTTCCCCTGAAAATTTTCGCCATTAGTTTTATTTAAATCAAAATATCGCTAAAATAAACAACTTATCTTATTTAAACACATTTTATTTAAATAATTGTTAAATTATTTAACTTTTATTACAAAAATTACAAATTTGTGGATTTTTTAAATTGGTGGACAATTCGTTGGACCAAACTGTATTTGCATTATATATTTGCCAATAATTTTCTCAAATATTTTTACTATTTATCATTTTTATTAAACCTAAAACTGAGTAAACGAGATTTCGAATCTTATCTCCGTGGAATCTGATCAAAGCAATCAAAGCATTTCCTGAATTTTTTAAATTGAACTTACAATGCGTTCAACACGTATTTTATTTATTCGAAAGACTATAATAGATTAAAAAGTGAAAAATCGATGCCTGTTATTCATTTGATAATCATTAATTTTTTCCTTTTCGTATTCATTTATTTCAAAAGCCTATTTATTATTATTAGTTTTCATTTAATTTGTCCGTTTGATCATTATTTATTGCCATCAATTTTATTATTTGATTCGACCAATTCCCAATAGATTATCCCACCAAATACAAAGCATTGCTTTTTTAGGAAGGAAGACCTGGTTTTGGTGTTGGTATCGGCGTTTCACCTGGAAATAACCATTGCTTTTGTCTTTTGGGATTGTGGTACTGAATCCACTTTTCGTTCCCCGTGACAATACTGTTGTTCTTCAGAATCAGTGATTGACAAACAGATAGTCTAACGGCTTTATTTTTTTTCGGTCAATTCACACCTGCCTTATATGACTTTCCAATCATATGTAAATGGGTCTTAACTGTAGTAGGACTACAGCTGAGAGTTTTTGACATCTGTTCAGTCGTTAATTGCGGATTGCTACTTATGAGTTCTTCTAATAATGCGTCGTCAGTCGTTGGTGGACGTACACTTTCATAGTCATTGAGGTTGAAGTCACCATACCTGAATCTGCAAACCATTCCTGTGCTTGGCGAATATTAATGGCTCCTTTATTTATCTCATTCATATTAGCGGCAGCTAGTGTGGCCGTATATCCACGGAGATATTCGCACAGGAGCTAATTTCGGACATTTTGCTTAATCGGGACAAACAAATGTAGCCAATGAATTATACAAATTCTAATCTAAAAAATAAATATGATTTCTTATACTTCAAACATTGCGCTTCAAATATTTCTATATCAATATTATTAAAACAACAATAAAATTGTCAATATATAGCAATTAATTTTAACAATTATAAAAACGAGGTTACTTTCTGACTCATCTAATATATTGATCTGATTATTATTTTATCATACGCCTTAAATTACATTTTTATAAAATCATAAAATTAGAAAGAATTTGTATCATTGTACCTATGTACAATGTTTGGCATATCGTTTAACAGGAAAAATGTTTTATTATTATTAAAGTTGTATGAAATAATTAAAATAAAACTTTTCACTTTACAATAATTACTAAATATACCTACACTTTAGGAAAATAATTAATGAAAAAGTAATACAGAGAAGAAAATTACTTGAAACTCTCAGTTTTAATTAATTAAAAAGTATTTTTAATATTTTTGAGTACTTCAATTTCAATTAGAAATATCTTGAGGAATATTTTTCGTAAAATTTTAATTAAATATATATGACTTCAGAATAATTCTTTTCAGTATTTATATATTTTTAAATTGAAAAAACAGAATTTTGAGAACCATTAAAAATTGAGATTTTAAGTAAAAACCCTCTTAGTTAAAACTGAGTTTTTGAGTAAATACCTCGTGCTAGTTTCAATGTTTTCATTGAAAAACTTATTTCTATTAAATTTCAATAAAAAATATTCAAGGAAAATGTCAAGTAACAATGAATTTTTTTTTCTCTTTAACCCTGAGAGTATCGAAAAATATTCATTCATTATTTCCCAATAATTTATCATTTTATTGTCAAAGGTTCTAACGGTAAATTTGAAATTAATCCATCAAAATACAAAATGGATTTGTTAATGAAAAGCATAAATAAAAAATCAGCTGCTTTCACCACACACTTTCGAATACGTTGCCCGCTGATAGAGAGCTAGGCTTGATAATCAACGTGACGATTTCTGGAGCCTGAAAATTAAATTATGATTGATTAGCGTGATTCCCTTTGTGATCCTGATCAATTTTTATTTTTACAATATCAGCTATGGCTTATAAAAACATTTGCTGACATCCATAAAATCTGCGACATGTGATGTGTACGACATTTTTCATCATTGACATGATATTTTTTTCATTTAATTAAGACTAATTATAGAAAGCAATGTCTTTGATCCGAAATATTGGTAAAAATGTAATTTCTCGATTTACGATCCATAGAAAACGAGTGACATATGGTTTATTTGATTTTAGTGGTTTGTATTTGTTTAGCTTGGCAATTGGATTAATTGATATTATATGGTCAGTTCGCAGAGATTGAACAACCGGCTTACATTTTCTTCACTGTCTTCAGCTGTCTTTTGTAACCATCTGTCTTTATGCTTGGCTAATATGCCGATTTATTGCCTTGATAATATAGAGAAAATGATACTACACGATGAAAAATGTCAGTTCGTGATTTAACTTGCCTTTAATAATTTTTCGCTAAATTGCATATGGTTGACAATTTTTCAGAAAAATAAATGGGATAGGGCTCGATCTATTTATATTAAGGAAAATTGTGGAGGATTGGAAATATTTAAATGGAAAGAATATTATAATAATTTAAACATTCTTTACCTGAGACATTTCGTTACAATAAAGAATAAAGCGATTGTTTCATAACATTTTTATTATTGATGATAATATCGAAATTAATTAAAATTGATTAAACCAAGAAGAAAAATTAAGCCTATGAAAATTGATGAATATTTCTCAAATTATTTAATTCAGTATTTATTATTCTTCAAGGAACTTATAAGCTAGTTAATGATTAGTGAGACCAATGTTTTTACTTATTTATTATATATATAATCAAATTATCTACTCTGTATATAAATTGAATATAAAAATTATGTCAAAAATATACTGAATAATAATTCTTAGAAAACAGGAATAGAAATAAATTTTGCAGACTTTTTCAGTCTTAAATATGGAAATCTGATTTCAGTTTAATCAATAATAATTTAATGAATTCTGTCTAAGTAAAAATTAAGTTCTGATTTATCTTATTAATTTTTTTATTAGTTGGCTGTCAATTAAAGAAGGGATTTCTTATACTCATTAGTTAGAGATTAATGAAATAGTGATATACTCTTTTATTAGATATTTGAATCTTAATTAGGAATATATCAAGACAATTCTGAGCTTGATGAGAAATAAAACTGTATCTTCTTTTCTCTTTATTCATAACCTCGACTCGTTCAGAAATTTTAATTTTATCAAATAAATGATCCAAATAGAAATTATAATTAATTTAGCAGAAATACTTTATTTATCTTTATTAACTACAACATAATCTGGTTAAAACTGATATTGTTCAATATATAGGAAATATTATCATTTTCATTGATAAATATATAAAATGAGCCACCACCATTTCCTAAATAATACACCCCTAATTAATTTTTAATCTAAAGGAAAGAATGAAAAATAAGCTCATCAAAATTATATTTCTAAAATCGTTATATTGAATTTCTCTATTCGATAATTTTAGAAAATAAACTATTTTTATATGACATATATCAAAATGGCTCTTTTTGTTTCCTAAATCTCATAATAGATGATATTTTTAAAATTATTTCCATTTACTTCTGTCAGATTGATTGAATAATTTTCAATTATTTTGTCACTTATGTTTGAATATATAATTAATAATTAATAATTAAGTATAAATAAAAAAAGATAAGATTGTAGCAAAAATGACTGTAAATTTTTATTTTTTAGATATTAACTATTAGCTTGAGACAAAGTTGGTAATAATAATTAACTTGTTATCATGTCTTTTAACTTATCTGGTAACAAGTATAACTAATATCTTTTATAAAGTTTCTTATTGTTTATATTCACGCCTGATTCTCACATGAATTGTCTTAAAAATGTAGTTAAGAGAGATACTAAATATCGTATAAATCAAATTATCATTGGTCTCGTATTCCACCTTTTATCTATTTCATTAATGTAATCATAAATTTCTATTTCTATTTACTTTATAGTATTAAGTATAAGAATATTTCTGATATTTTCAAAAATCTTTTTTTTGGTATTTTGAAAATCATCATTAGTTTACTCTATTACAATCCATCTTCATGATAATAAAATTATATAATTAAAAAAACATAAAAATAATTTTTCTAGAACTAAAAATTTTGATTCAGATAGTAAATGGAAATCTTGGTCCTTATGGTCCACCACTTGCTTTCCAAATTGCTCTCAAAGTCGAATCCGAAAATGTGAAATAGGAAAATGTTTTGGAGCTAAATCACAGTACCGAAACTGCAGTCAAAATCTTTGTCAAAAAACAGGTAGAAAACTGCTATTTTTATTAAATCTTTTAGTTTTTTTTCAATTAAGAATTAGTGAGTCAGTGTTAATTAATTAATCAATTGTAAATTTAAACCATTTAATTTATACACCACATTATTAATGGACAAAAATATGTTAAATACAGGTGCCCTACAAAAATCCATCAAATTTAGAAGTCTGAAAATGAAGTCTAATTAGTTTTATTTTCTAAATTTATTTGCACTATATGTGATGTTCAATGTGATCTCCACGAATCAGTGAGCAAGACCGTAAGTCATACTTTTTCAAATTTGTTGGTTATTTTGGGCGACCCTTCATATTAAAATATATTAAATAATGGGGATTTTTCTATTGAATATAATATGAGCAAAATTTGCTTTTAAGAAAATACAGGGTGCGTCAGTTATTTGAGGACAAAAATTGATATTAAAGGTAAGTAATATTTTTAATGAAAAGAATGTATATTTTTAAGCAATATTAGATAGATATTAGATAAGCATCCAGTATATTCAGTTTGATTAATTTTTGATAATATCGTGTCTAAGAGATGAAATTTAATAAGTACTATTCATAATCTCCGTATATTTTTAAGTGAGGGTAAAAGTGTAGGACCTTTTAATTGGGATGATATAACTCATTTGTTAAATTATTAGAAAGTGAAAAATATATTAACCGGCTTATTTTTTACTTGGGAGATAATTTAAAATATGAGTACTGTTATTTTTAGATCAGAAACTAAATTCTTAAAAATGATAATTTTACATATTTTTTTAATCATAAATCAATGATTTTTTACAAATAGGATTTCCAAAAGTTATTATGATACTTTATGATATTTATCATATTTTATGAAATATTATGATTCTTTAAAAACCCTAATGTTTTCATGTTTATGTTAAATTTTTATCACACTTTCACGGAATTTAAAATAAGTGGTTTTTTTTATAAGAAAATAATATTTTCTCCAGAAAATTAAGATTAAGAAAAAGTTATAATTAGAAGAAATTCACAATATATTATAATTTCATCTAGAAATTATAGAAAGTTATCTAAGATTTTATTATTGGTTTTGCAAAGAAAAATATTTGAAATAATTCCAACTTTTTTGCATAAAATTATTTTATATTTGTAGCTATTTTTATTTTATTTATTTTTTATATTTTTCAGATTTTTTTAATGTACACAGCTTGTTATATAAATATCCGAACTTTATTGATAAACAGTAAAATACCCATTATATTATCCATGAAAGATTATAATTATTCAAAATAAGTTCCAAGAGATTCGATACAACATCTGGTTCGGTCAGCTAGTGCATACATAGATTTTTCAGTCATCTAGAGAAATTTTCTTGAGCACTCGTGTCATGGCTGCTTAAATAGCTTGAACATCATCATAAAATACACCTTTCAATGTAATCTTCAGTTTTGGGTATAGTAGCATGATGATAGATCAGGCAAATATATTTGGATTTCAGCTCATCTACTGACTTCCATTCACTACTTTGATGCTTGGTTTGTGGATCATATTTGAGACTCTACGTCTCATTACCAGTTATAATTAAATCAATATAATCTGGATTGTTTTCAACAGTGTCAAGGAGATCTTTACAATATTAATCATGAGTTTTTTGTCTTCATTTAATGCATGGGAAACAGACTTGGCAAAAAAATCTTTCTTATTCACATCTTTCATTAAAATTGTCCTAATGGTAAAGACACTTGTATTCAATTCTTCTGCTAACTTTCTCAGTCATTTTATCACCAGAAGCAATGATTTCTCTTACTCTTACAACAAAATGTGGACGTCCAGGATTTTCATCGTCATTTTAATCATAACCACCATTTTTAAATCGTGTAAACAATGTATAAAATTTTGTACAAGAAATGCAGTCATCACCATAAACTTTTTGCAGCTATCATAAGTCTGTAAATTTTTTCCCGATTTTGAAAGAAAATTTAATATTTACTCTTTGTTCCATTGTAAATCTATGTGATATATACCTGTATTTAAATGCAAATATAATTCAAGATAAAAATATCAATATACACAATCATTAATACGATTAGTGTAAATGACATTTTATCAATTAAAATATATTAGATAAACATTGTAAAAGACATTATAAACATTGGATCTTCTGAATTAAACAATTATAAATTATAATCTCTTAGACCTAGTTATTTTTTTATAAGATACTTTCTAATCCTGAATAATTTAGATAAACATGTTTCCGAACAGATTATAAATTTTCTTTCTTAGAAGACTTTGGCTTTTTAGGCACCTCAAAATTGGTAAAAAAAATATCTGTCGGTCGATTTATAAGTAAAAAAATTTCAAAACGCTCTCATTAATGTTATGAAGTGAAGCTGGTGTCTTTTATTGTAGATGCAGACCTAATATGCTAATGAATGACAGAATATCAATCATTGCAAAATAGTTTGTTAAAAAAATTATAAAAAAGTATTTTCCAGTCAACAGAGATTCTCATAAAAAGTTCTTGGAGTTTCTGATGAGTGTATTTAATTATATCACAGATCTGTTCGTAAAAGACTTCATTCGTATATTTATGAGCAGTAGAGCAAGTGTCAATTATAATTATTATTTTATATTTGTCAATTAGAATTTTTTAATCAGTCAAAATATTTATTAAGTCTCCAGATACATTGGGTTTAGTTTTTTAATGATAATGTTGAGAATAAATAAAAGATTATTTGTGTTTCTAGTATTTTCCCTTAAAATTATATTAAATGAGTGTTATTTTTATGAAGTATAAAATAATTCATAAAGACTCGTTGTGTAAGAATCTCCCACATAATGATAAGTCAGCACAATTATTCGTGATGAGATGTAAGTTAAAGAAATAGATTGCATAGAAGTCCATCTACAAACAACTTTCTATTATTTTGATCACCCTATATCTCCCTCTGAAAACACTGTTGGAATTTTATTGTTTCTTTACAATAATAGTAAATAATAATTATGGGATTTAATATTATACACAATAATACTCGCCACTTTTCATATTTTGAACATTCAGATCAAAATATGGCTTTGGAATCTCCAAACACAACAATGTATTTAGGATTGCTTATTACTATATCAATTTTGTTGATAATTATTCTGGTTATTCTCTGCCTCATCACTCAAAAGGGATACATCAGCTTGCTTCATCGACGAGGAATGGTGTTTTCCAATCATAATAACGGTAACCATTTTTATAATTTTTAGAAAATGAATTTATTTTCAGAAATGAGAAAAATTGTTTAATAAAATAAAATATAAATTATGGGATTAATTAAATAAAATTTTACAAATGAGTTATAAAAAAAATAATTTTTAGATATTGATAAACGAAAAATTTAATTGAAATGATGGCTTTTTCTTCGTCGATAAATATGATCATTCATTTTTAAGGATTCTTATGTGTTCATTTAGAGAAAGATCAATTTTTTGCTTAGGCAGGATTACGTTTAATATCGGTTTTGAATGCTTTAATTTCATCTGATGTTCTCGTAGAACGTGAACTAAGCTTCTGAGGTTTCTCATTAACTGAAGAATTCTGATTTTATTAATTAATAATACGTTAAACAAACTTGTTTAATCTTTTGATTCTTCAGTAATTTAAAGATCGTGGTTTTTTGAATAGTTTCCGCACTTTTGTAAAGCCAAAACTGCACACGGTTATCCTTAATTCCCCCACTCTATATTTAATTTAAAACTAATTCACAGAAAAAGTCTTTAAATTCAATCAATATAAAGCGAAAAATAAATATATTTTCTTTTTCTAAAATTTTAAGTTAGTGAATTATGTGAGCACGTTTGAGACGGAACCTAAAATGTATCATTTAGGTTTGAAGTGTTTTTGGATATTTTCGATTTCGCAAATAAAAAGATTTATAAAATTTTATTTGTAAAGGAATTTCTTTATTGTTTTATTAAAAATTATTTTCAATTACAAATAGTCATCACGAAACTAGTGACAAAAAACAATGGGAAGAATCTGCATAATTCCCTTTTTGGCTTGATGATTTTCTGTATGATTTTTATCGATTGTCAACTATAGGAGTAAATTTTAATTATATTTTTATTATAATAGATAGAATTTCATAATTTATATAATTATTATTAAATATTAAAATATAAAAGGAATTTTGACGGTAATTATCAATACTTATTATTTATCATTTATCATAAGTGATAATTAAAGATATTTTTCATTATGGACATTTTATTAACACTATTTTCTTGGGAATATAAATACTTGGTTTCATTTCTGAGTGAAATAGGAAAAATTTAGATAATTACTTTTCTCAATAAAAATTATTACTTTTCATTATTAAGAAGAGTAATCAGATTAGAAGCATAAGCAATATGAAAATATCTCTGGGCTAAAAATCAAATTTGAAGAGACTTAAAGAGTTTTCTGATAGGAAGAAATTGGATGTACAATCTTTATAAAACTGATTATATTAATGTTTTATGCCACTGAACTCCATTTTTTTGTTGAATAAAATTTGGTTTGAAATTTCCTAAAAAAAATTTATAACATTATTTTACTATTTTATTTTCAATATATAATTAATGAATTTCGAATTTTTCTTGAGAAATATTGAATGAAAATGTAAAATTTTAAATAAATAAAAAAATAATTATTGAAGCGAAAATAGTACATCCACCTTTGTAAAAATATAAATAACAATAATAATTTAATTTATAATTTACGATAATCTGGTAGATTCAATGTCTTATTTAAATTGTTAACATTTTAATATTAATCAGCTGCGCTTACATACCTCGATATCTTTTATTATGATTAGGTTCTACCATAATCTGAGGATTCAAAGTATAACGACACTAAGATTTATTAAACGCCAACTTAAAATCACGAAAGATGTCAACCAAACAACAAGTCTGGATCAATAGTCAACACCCCTTTGAATCACATTCAAACGGCCGTTAATCCGCTATGCAACCTCAACTATTTCCTAACCACGCATTTGAATGAAATCTCATCAATACGCCACCGATAAATGATAATAATAATAATAAATGATAACGAAAACAGTAATGATTATCGAAAATATTTTATTTATCGATAAGAATGATCAAAATGGAAAACAATGTTTAAATAGTGAATTCTTTTTAAAAATAATAAAACAGGAAAAAAACCCTTTAGGGCAAAAAGAAATCGAAAAAAAATACACAAAAGAAAATTATTATTAATATTATTATATGTATTTTTTTTACAAGGGTAAAAATCAAACAAAATTAATATTCAATTATTTTATCTCCAATTTTATTTACCTTTGGTATGGTAAAACTATTTTAATATCTTTTAACATTATTTCTCATTGCTTTAAAAATGATTTTTAACACTCGATTTAATTCAAACATTATATATTTCTAAGGGGAATCAAAATAAATAACATGTAACTATTTATATTATAGATTTTTAAAATAATAATACATTATAATAAAAACAAAAATTCGCTAATCATTACTGGAATCAAATTTAACACTCTGACTCGATGAAAAATGTTAATTTAAAAAATCTAACTCGATTTTCAGGTTCCATTTTTAAATTTGTCAAAGACTATTTATAAATATTTTAACATAATTATAAATTAATATTTTTTTTACAATGTAAAATGCAAGATTCGGTAATATATATTTTTAAAATATATTAAGGTGCAATTAATTGAAAATATGATAAGATAATATATAAGTTCTGATTTTGTTCAAAAAGAATTTTGTTTAACTAAAAAAATAAACATTTTTCCATTTTCCAAGTTTCTTACAATGAGTTTTATGTGCAAATTGACAGCTTGTCTTAAAATTGGAATAGCTTTTATGCAGCTGTACACGAAAAATATTTATTAATCTGCCGTTTTTTACAGAATTAATGCCTATATAATAATCTGAATGTTTCATTCTTCTTCACTGAAAATAAATGATTAGAATGTTTTTGCATTAGAATGTTGACGAAATTGGTTTTTTATTTTGGGTGAAAACTAAATCAAGACTACCATCGATCATAAAACTGTATAAAAATATAATTAGTTATGTTTGTTGATGAGTAACAGTGATAATAATAATAATAAAATAATTAATTATTAATAATAATAAATTAATTAATAATAATAATAAATTAATTAATAATAATAATAAATGTAATAATAATAATAAATATAATAATAATAAATAATTATATTTACCTGTATTAACATTAATTTAACCGGTTTTCGAATAACTTTGGAATGGAAATGCCGAACATGTCAATAAAATCATTGACAATTGGTCCATGAACTGCGGCTTTTTGTATTAACAACTCTAAACATTTGTATCAATCCGTTGAAACTTTATTTTGTCATTTACTGCTTCAACATTAATCAAAATCGGCTTTTTAAGTACGCAATTAAAACAAATTCAATTCGTAGAAAGCCTACTATCATTATCATGATTAATTTGATTTTGTAAATGTTTCTCTTTTTTCAATAGCTCCTTTTTTTAATGATTTTTTTTATAAAATTTAAATTAAAATCAAATTGTAAATATTTCTAAATTTTGATTTTTCCAAATATTTAATAATAATAATTTTTGATTTTGAAGATAGTTCTTTTATGATATTCTTCACTTTAGGAAATGCCAAAGGATGCAGCAACAAAGACACGAAAAACGGAGAAAGTAAATATAATTATTGATTTTAAAAAAACGATAAATCATGATAATAAAATAAAAAATGCACAGCACATATATTTATGAATTCTAAATATTCTCAAAATATTATTAGTCCATCTGAATTTGAATAACAAAATAAATCTAATTTCAATTTTTATTCTATTTGGTTAATTGATAATAATTTATCAGAAAATATTCCCTAAGATCATTCTAACAAATGTGTAAGAAATAATCGATTTTTATTATTATTCGCTCTTAAATATCAAATCGATTTTATATATATATTTAATCATCATTTGGAAAAAATATATTTAATTATTAATTTTTAAAATATTAAATTTTGAAAATCAATCAGTGAGCGTTATGATTTTTCTTGAAAATTTACTTTTCATAAAAAATTCCTTGCTTTGAAAGAAAACCTACTTGAAATGATCTCATCATTTCAATTGTATATCAATTTAGTTGGACAAAGAATAATTAAGGAAATAAAAAGCAGACGTCTTTATCATAAAATAATAAATATTTTTAAAATGCAGTTTAATTATTTCATCTGTCTTTAATCAACATTTTTTCCACTATTCAATTCATCAAATTTTTGACATTTGTTTATAAAATTCTTATTGAATGTGAAAGTTTATTGTCATTTGTTGTATTTATCAGTTGTAAGGCTTTTATTTATTTACTTACTTGAAACATTTCTCTTAAATTCCATAGTTTTAGATGTCCATACCTTCCTCTACCTTTGTAATACATTGAATTTCTAACGAAAATTATTTTTATCATATTTGAAATTGTTTTCTGTATAATTTGGACATATAATGAATGATACTTAGTCTGGAAAAGGGCTGATATTTTTAATGTACAGAGAAAAATAAAATACAAGTTAAAAGGTGTTTCTTTACACTGATGATTACTGATTCTCTACTTTTCTGAATTTTATATTAAATATATTGGCTTTAGTATCGAGACTTAGAGGGTTAAAAGGGAACAAATATTGAAATCATAACTAATCAAGATCACAAGTTCAAAAATACTAATCTAACACCATGAATATCGATTTCCATGGGTTGGTATTCAGAAAAAGAATTTCGACATGGATAGTATGATGTAATGATACTCACCCAACCTATTCACTAGATCTCTCACCTACTGATTACTATTTTTTCAAATATCTGGACAAGTTCCTTAGCGGGAGAACCTTCCTCAATGTAGATGACGTCATTCAGGCCTTTGAAGAATTTGCAACATCTAGATCTCCGGATTTTTATCGAATCGGGATAAATAAGCTTGTCACTCATTGGGAGAAGTGTGTACAGTCTGGCGGATTCTATTTTGATAAATAAAACTTTGTTTAAGCTGTCATGTTTTTCTTTAAATTTAGATGTTAAAAACCGCCATTTATTTCTTTAGAACCAATAATTCATTATTTTGATAGAGTAGATAAAATTTGAAATTATTAATGATTTTTGTACAAGTCTCAGATGGGGTCGATGGAAATACGAATTTATAATTTTTTTAAAATCAATGAAGAGAAGATGAAAAAATTATTTTTTCGAATGTTATTAGTCGAAGTTTTAAAAACCTGACGTGATTATTTTCAATGATTTATTTCTATCAAAGTTGACTTTAAGTATTGAAACTATTTACAAATATATGTGTATGAAATACTTCAAGGATTTCCCTCGTATCCCAAGCCTCTTGACTATTGACGGATAAATTTTATTAATATTCATTGTGACCAGTTAAACTTAATTTTTGGTTTTTAATAAAAGTGATATAAGAACTAAACCACGTTAATGAAGAGCCAGATTTGGAAGGTTCGTTTAATAATAAATAAATTATAGTAAAACATGAGAAATCACAATGATCACTTTGAATTAATATTATTATGTTAACTTGGACGAAATCAATACATATTTTTAGTTAAAGAATTTTAATAATAATTAATATTATTATTATCATTATTATTAGAAATTAAACTTTTTTAGAAAAATGAAACCTAATTTGTTTCAAAACACATTTCACTTCTAATTACGTATCCTAATCTGTTTTGATATTTTGATTTTTACAATCTTAAAAATTTCAGTTCAATGCAATATTAAAACCAAAATTAATTGTTTCAATTACATTTTAGAATTATTAATCAGTAATGATCAAAAGTCA
Source organism: Bipalium vagum (assembly GCA_037834085.1). Lineage (NCBI taxonomy): Eukaryota > Metazoa > Platyhelminthes > Tricladida > Geoplanidae > Bipalium > Bipalium vagum. The sequence continues at coordinate 1,729 of JBBMKC010191404.1, read as the reverse complement.
ACTATTGTTACAATAAAAAATCCGAATGCTCAAGATCTTGTGTCAAAATCCTTGCTAATGGACAGTCAAAATAACTACAGTCCAGTTTATGAAATGCATTCTCCTAATAACAGAGATCAAGTCGTTCCTGCAATTTATGCAGATTATCCCATCATATCGAAGTCACAATATTCATATACATCAACTACTCCTTTAATTACAACCGGATTGTCTCCAGAGAGGTATACCTTTTAACAGTGAATTGAAGTCTATTTACATAAATAAAAAGTTTATCCAAAATACCATAATGTTGAATGATAAATTCGAAATCCAGAGGAAATGTGTAATATTCAACAGATAAATACCAAATTTTCTTTTTAAGTCTGCTCTTTCAATTTCACATCGTTCCTTTGGTTAAGGACATAATTTTTATTATGAAATATAAAGATATAAATGCTAAGATATTCAAAATTCGTTAATTAAAATAGTGTGTATTAAAAATGGAACAATAAAAGGTTATGATTATGAATTATTGATTTAAAATATGGAAATTGTAAAAAGCTAAGACTTTCTTTTTGTAGAATTTTTATTAGGTTATGTTCAGATAGCACCAAATTTTCCATTTGAATCTGGTTTCGGTAAAGTACGAGTTCGAATATCAGTAAGTTATTTGAAAGCAGTTAATAGTGGTTTTTAGTCAATAAAATTATTTTTCTTTAGCTAAGAAATGATTTTAATTGTTGAAAACTGATACATTGTCTCTCACAAGTCATTGAATAAAGTGGATGCTGATAATATAATTGCCTGCTAATTTTCTTTAGCATTGCTTCCATTCTAATAGTCTGACAAGCATCTATGAAAAGAGGCATTTATTGTAGCCTTTATTTAGCCCATTATTTATCTTTCATTATAAGTCAGAGTAGAAGGTACTCCGGAGTCTGTATGGTATCAATTTAAGAATAATTGGGATTTTTATGAAATTATTGTCATTTCACTTTCTATAAGATTCATTAGCACAACCTCTTTATTTTTCCAATTGATTGCAAATGATGTCTTTTTCCTTCAACCTGGGTCCACTACAACTGATAATCAATGAGTATCTCATTTTCTTGGTCACTCCTTACGAAAATTTTTGCTTCCGGATTCAAATTCAGTAAAATTAAATTCAGTAAAATAAATAATCTTATTAAATCTTTATAAGGATCCAATAATAGTCATTCTGGTAGTTATTGAATAACCTCTGGAAAAAACAGTTAATATCACCAAATAGAAAGGATACAGAAAAGACCAACAATTAGATGTTCCCTGTCTATTTAAAATTATACTATCGCTTTATAAAGCAGGACCAATAAGTCTCAAAATTTGTATTCATTAGCAAAATATAGGAAGATTTGATTTTATACATATTTTAATAGGAAATTTATTTCCTTTCCTTATTTATTATTAATAATATCCTGAAAATTTATGGCCAATTAATATTTTTTCCAAAAATAACGTAAACAAATAAAATGGTCATTATTATTTATAATTAAATTAATTTTAAGACTTCATTTATGTTTGTTTTCATTTTTATATTGTGGTTTTTATTTTATTATTTCCAATCTTATTATTCTTATTAGATTTTAAAAGCCAATAATAAAAAATAAGACAATTAATATTGTAATAAAATATAACGATGGAACAAATAAAATATCAATTAATATTATATTTTCCGTGTAATAAAGAATATTAATAATAATAAATAAATAAC
>JBBMKC010191293.1:0-15073 GCA_037834085.1 Bipalium vagum | reverse complement strand
TAAACGGTACTAAAACCTTTATTCATACCTCACTCAAGGCATATTCACTTATGATTAATTCATCACTGATACCAACGAGCTGCATGGCCAGTGCCGAGACGACCCCAGTGCGATCTCTACCAAGTTTGCAAGTTATTATCATTGGAAAACTTTTCTCATTCAACATAACGGAAAATAAAATCTTGAAAAGGTTTTGACAGTCGTCCAGCAATTGACAATAGTATTCAACCTGACAACTTTTGTGATAAATGTCACTGGTTATGGGAATGAACGGTACACGATATCTGTATCTCTTATCAGTCTGGGAAGAATCCTCTGCCAATTGTTCCAGAGTCATTTCGGACGGTTCTCTTTTCATATAATATTCGTCCATCAGACTAACATGGGAACATTCTTTCTCTATTCTGAAGTCGATATAAGTTTTGATTCCGATTGTCTCAGTTAACCATTGAAAACTTTCATGGTACTCTTCATCCATGAGAGATGATCGATACAATTTTGAAGGTCCCTTTGATCCGAGAGGAACAGACCTAAAATTGGCAGGGGGTATCTTCATGGAACAAGTTTGGTTGATTAAGTAAAGACAATTTGAAAGTATTCACAGACATTCTAAGCTTCTCCATCTTATATAATACATGATACGAATGATAATTGAACTTTGAATAAATATTTATATTCCATTGGTAATGCTACCGTAATTAATGTTATACTTTGAAATTGGCCTTTTGAATTCTCTTCGCTATTAATCGATTTTAAGCACTTTGTGAATATGGAGTCAATGATTTGGAAAATTCATATTGCCACCAAAGAAATTGATGTGATCCGTTCTCTCTGAAACCAATTGGTACCTCATTGCTTTGTTTGCTGACGACTGTAGACGTTATGGGTTCAGGAGAAGAAATATTATTATGAACCTGTAGAACTGAGGTTGGATCCCATTCTAATTCACAATATTTGTCTTCTATACCCGTTGGAGATCGATTTTCAAATATTTATGTTGAGGATTTTGTAACGCTTCTCTACCATAACGTTTTCTGATTTGATTCCCCCGTTTTCTTAACCAGTTTTAAATTGGTTAAAAATTTGTTTTTGTTTGTATTATTTCAATAAGTTCTCTTTGCAATATTCTACTTAGAGCTACAACCTACTTTATGGTGATTCTTAAGTTTCGTAACCAGTTCAATCCATTGACCCACACCCATTGGCATAGTCGATAGAAGAGCAGACTCCTGGTCAGAAGTTAGTTCAGCCAAGTCTTAATCACCTAAAAAAGTGATGAAGAGTTATTAGTAATTTCTTCTATCCTCAGATCTGTACTCATTGGCGCTCTATCCACGCATGAGTAAGACGTTGGATATAAAGCTGGAGTTTGGTAGTGCTCTTCAAACCTCACTATCTGAGCTCTCATAAGTTGAGATTTAGCGGTAAGGGTAAATGTGTCCTTCATCTTTGGATCCAATTTCGTTTGGATTTTCTTTCCTTCCGAATTTGGCGTTGAGTCGAGACTGCAATCCAATTCCACTATGTGATTTCTCAGCCTATCACACACACAAACACACACTCACACACATACACAAACACACACACTATTACACGTCATATCATCACCCATACCCAAAGGATTCGAGGATTATTTATCTGAGTTACCTCAAAGTTAAATCTATAAAATCATTATTGTCTTGGATGATAACATCTACATCCACTTTTGTGATAACCTCCTCTTGTGGTTGATCTATTCTGTAACCGTTGAAGGTAGATCAAAGTAGGTTGGTAGGTGATCCTACTGTAGATCATTTTTCAATTGATTTAAGAAGTAAGACAAGGTCTTTTAAGGATGTTATAGAGATTGATGATTGTAAAAATTGGGAAATTTACAGATTTGTAAGTAAAAGATCTAAAGAGGAAATTTATTTGATTTTTTTCGACCATAACTGAGATTAAGTTAAGAATTAGGGGTTTTAAAGTTTTTAGATTTCCAGACAGAAGAAATGAGGAGATACTACAGTTTCTGGATTTTTAGTGTCATTTGAGCAAGAGGGACAAAGTGAAGAAAGAGAAGTACTCGGTTGTTTTATACAGTATGATTAAAAGTGTAAAATGAAAGCAGATTGTTGACGTTGAAGGAGAAAGACCGTAAAAGGAGAGAGATTCTAAAAGAACAAAATAATGGGAATTTTATTCCAACAGGTTTGGTCTCCGATCGCTGGTATTTTAAACGCACTTATTGTGTCAGTGAATGCTTTAAATAACTTTTGTTTCAGAGGATCCTTTGGTTAAACTCCTTTTCCCTGATTTTTAACAGTGTCTATCTTGGCTGACCAATTTTAAACCGTTACCATGACCTTGTTATCCTCTTGATCCTTCACCTCCCTTTCTGTTTTCGACCTCTTTCCTTTTTTTTCTTAGTCTCTTGTATAAGACTCTTTAATGAAGAATCTAAAACCTATTATTTAGAGCATAGGGTTTCTTTTCCTTTGCCTTCTCTGTTTGAAAAAAATTAGACTTCATCGTTCTCTTTTTCATGGTTCTTGGAAATCATCATGAATAATTAGATTCTTCTGACATTCATATATTTTTGTTTTTGAAAGTTTCGTTGAATTTTATTGAGGTAAAGGATTCTTCTTTCTTTTACTAAGTTGCGTCATATTCCTATTATTCCTCTTTTAAATTTTTACCCTATTTTCATTAATAACTTTACGTTGCTCGTAAGGGCGGGGACCTTGAGGCTTTCTGTCTCTCATCCAGTGTACAGGATTTACTCGAAGCTGTAAGTATCTTCAAAACGAGCTATTTCTGGCTTTCTGCATGACTTGATTCTTGTACACCAACTCGAATAGAGAGTTAAAAGGATTATAAAACAGAATTGTCTTGTTTTGCTTGAGATATATTTCCAAATTTATCCCTAGAATGACCAGAGTCACGAACTTTACCCACAGAGATCTTTTTGGAAAGTGAATCAATTTTATTAATATCAATTAGAACATCTTTATTTATTAAACCGATTTGATATATTTAATTAAAGAGTTTTTTTTCACTGTTCAAAGATTGATGAAAGAAGAAAGATCAAGTTACAATTATTTTATTATTTTTGGTTACATTAAATTTAAATATTTTATATTTTGAAGCCACAAGTAAATATAAAAAATTGCAGCATATATAAAAATTAAAAATAGAAACATGAGTCTGTACAGATAATCAGATATTACTGTGAAAAAGAAAGTAGTAACAGTCTTGTAACTGTAAAAGCACTGACCTATGGTATGAGTAGGCAATTCCACCAAAAGAAGACAGTGAAATTACTTTACAAAAAGGAGTACTTACCATTTCAATATTCGCAATATATTTGTCTTGAAAAACCTTTTGAAATATATTTCATATTATGTTTCATAGCAATTTGATCAATTCTAATTAATGAAATAAATCATTAATTGACATTGTATTTTTTAATATGTCAAATTATTATTTAATATTTTTTAATATTGCACCATGATTTTATTTTATTAAAACGATTTTAAGATTTTAATTTTCGCAACTTTTCAGAATATTTCCCCGTTTTATTAATCGTTTTCATGGTGAATGCACAGAACTAGTTTAATTAAAATTATACTTTTAATTCATATATAATGACGACCGTGGTCTCATTAATGTTCCTATCACCCTACCTCAAGAGTTCATTTTGAACATCATTGCTTGTAGACATCTGTGAACCAGGTATTATTTCACAAATAAAAAACGAGTTTTCATACATTATATTTATTCTTTGTTTTACGCTAAGGGATATTATTGAGGTTCCAAACAATTTCAGTGAAAGACTTGTAATGTGATCAAACGTTTTTCATTTGAGCAATAGAAGAAAAAGTGAAGAATGAACCTTTATTAAATATATATATTTTTTCCAAGCTTTTGGTAATCAATGGTAAGACATTTTCAAATCTTCTAGGAGGACAAATTGATTTTAATCTGTTCAATTTCTCTTTCGGTTAACCCACAGATTCGGAGATATTTTTCAGCACCTCCATACCTGAAATAGAAAATGTTCGACTTTATATAATTAATAGGGAAGACTATTTGCAGTATTATGTTGAACATATTTTACCGTATTACATTTTAAATCGGATACTCGGATATGAAAGTGACATTCATCATTTCTTATGTTACGCTTATATCAGAGAGAACTGCAATACCAGGGTATCATTTTGAATAATTTTCTTTAAAATTGACTGTTTAATAATTGATTTAAACAAACACTGATAAAACAAATTATTATTTTTTATAATTAATAAACATTAAAAGGAAAACATTTTTAAGCCTTTTGTGATAGTAAAATATATAAGTAAAACAGACTTACTTTTCCTTCAAATATGCCAAAAATTTTTCCATTGTTTGGGGAAAGCTGTGCCAATTATCGTCGTGACAGTCCGGATAAAATTTTCCAATTTTTTCTTTAATGTAACAATAGCTTTCCTATAGAATCTTCACATTACAGGGGTCATAGTAGTTTTCATTTCATAAAAATAAAAATAAAAATAATAATGATTGATAATAATAATAATAAATGAGATATTATATTTTAACAATAATTAATTAATTATTAATAACATTACTTTATTTACAAAAAATTAATTATATTATTTATTTTTTATATCTAATATTTAATATTTATATATTTAGTTTGTTGCTTCAATATTAAGAATCTGTTTCCTTTAAACATTCCGGTTTCAATATTTTTTAATATTACTCTGAATAACAAAAAACAATGAATAAACAGTATTTTATTTTTTAATCATTAACAATTGTAGTAATCACGAACTCTTTTAATGTCCAGATCAGTAACTTTGGTATTAAAAGATATTTCGCGATTATTTCCATATTTTCTTTGCATTGTTTGTTTCTTATTGCAAGAAAAGGCTGTAGAAGAATATTGCATGATACTGTCGAAATCATAATTTGTCGTGATTGTACATCCATCACAAACATAGAAATTATTACATGCTAAAGAATAAATAATATTTATACTGTTTTTTCACTAAGAAAACTACTTACTCTGAGTTTGGACATTAGAATAAAATATATTGAGATGTTGATCTCGATCAGGTCGCGAGTGTTCATGCATGAAACCAAGTAAGTGCGAAAATTCGTGTTTTACATTTCTTTGATTAAGGCATTGTGTGGGGAGAGTCATTTCCATTTCCCATTTACTATATCCAACAGTTGATGAACAACCATATCCATTCATTACGGTAGCATGAGGTCCATCAGTACTCTCAATAAATTTAACACAGTTTCCTAATTCTCCTTCATATATTCTTAACAGTTCTCTGATTTTCACTTTTGAACTATCAGCTAATATACAAATCTTTATTTCAATAAAAATAAATAAATAAATTACGATAAGAAGGCTCATATGTGTATTTTACTACTTTGTTAGGCCAACGAAGTCCTATAGATGCTTTGAACTGAAATATAAATAATCAAGAATCACTGACATGTTCAATAATAATTCCTAGTGATTCTGTTACTTACTCCATTGATTACACTTAGACTGTTTTTCGAAAGTATCATATCCCCTACTCTAAAACCTTTAACCTTTATTCCCTGTGAATAATTAAGATAAAATAATTGTTAAATTATGATAATAATCACAAACTCTTAATGTGCAGCCACAATCAGCAGAACACAATTCTATAGAAATTGTTAAAATGAAGACAGCGATAATAATTTTTTGAAACATTTTTGTTTTATTAATAAGTTGTTTCTATTTATATGGTGGGACCAAGTGACCCATAATGGATCATTATTGTAAATTCCAATAATTCAGGAACCAGGTAAATAGCATTTATGCAAATAGACAATTCAATTAGAGGTTCAAGAAACATTAAACATTCTCGTAACAATATTGGTTGTAATTTGAAAAAAATGTTCTCTTGAATTTTTTTTAAGGATTTATACTTTGATGCATTTATTTAAACAAAATTGAAATAGATTATTTTTAACATTGTTTTAGCTGAACATGTGCTGATAACAGCGATTTTGATAAGTGCAATGAATCTGATTTTTATTACGTTGATCAAAAAATATTGATTTTATAACATACATATATTTTAATAAAAACAAAATATTAATAAATGAAATAAGAATCATTAGATTCAACAGACTTTACCCAACAAGACAGCTTATTTATGCTAGTTGCGTAAAATTCAGGGGTTTAGGAATCCATGAAATCGTTAAAGGCTTTTTTGGTATCATCCTGATTTCTGAAACATATTTCCTTCAATAGGTTTTTCAATAGTTTAAAGGAATAGTAATCAGTGGGCGAAAGGTATTCTAATGAGTATGATACAGGATTTTGTTGCAAAACTGGTTTAATTTCTTTAAGGTTGGTTGTGCATATTGCAATCGAGTCTTATAATGGAGAAAAATCGGTCTTTTCGAAAGGTTAATGTTGTCGAAGTTTTAAGTTCGTTACTTAAATTTCAGAGTAATATTTTTTACTATAATGGTTTCATCCGGGTTTAAGACCGAACGCCGATCACTTAACAGTAATCATCATATTTTTAAATGTAAATTAGATATATGACAATTTTATGCAACTTGATCATTTCACTTAAAATCGATTTCCAACAAAAGAAAATTCTAAAGGCGGTTTATTAGTCGCTAGAGCTAAAGAAGCATTCTTTCACGTGAATCTACCAAAAGATCTACATAAAAAAGATATGCAAAATTTTAATAAAAGATAACCAATTTAAAGAGGAAAATATAAAAAATTATTTGATGACACATCAATATTGTCCAATACGTTAAACAAGTTTTAAGTAATAAAAAAATTGTTGAGACTTTTAAAAAGTATATGAAACCTTAAAAATAAATGCAGTTTCCTAAGTAAATTCTACTTATAACTAATAAATGCATATATTATGCAAAATAAATGTAATTTACCATTTTTAATGCAGCAAAAAATTGCCCTAGTTATAACCATCTTAAAAGAGTTAATTTTAAAAACAAAGTTGGAAAACAAGTTTTATAAAATAGGTTTCAAGTTTGGAAATAAACCATGATTTATACCACATTTCAAAATTGAAAGGTATGCGTTTTTCAAAATATGAAAATTAATAAAATTATTATTCAGTTAAAAGTATGTAAAACAAAAAATGATTTTAGGATAAAAGGTAACCATTGATTAATTTGTTAAGTTTTAAAAGTTATTTAATTTATAAATAGTTTAAATTCTGTCATTTTAAATTTTTTGTTAAACAAAATATAAATTCATTAACACAATTTTTAAATGTTATCCGCATCTTTTAATAGAAATTGATTAATTACAAAATAAAGTTTTTATGTTAATTTATAAAATATTTTTTATTTTAAATTCTAAATCATTTAATTTAATTTAATAAGATAAAATAAATAGTGTTAATAAATCATAAAACCCATTACAAATTTTCAAGTAAAAATGTTGAAATTTTTTACGTGTTTTATTCGTAAATTTACAATTAAAAATAATATATAAAAGTTCTAAAACCAAAAACAATTTATAAACGATAACTAAAAAAGTTTGTTTTTTATTTACAGTAAGACTTTTAACTTTTCGATAAATGACCTTGAATAATTTAAAATTAATTATGTATTTATTCAAAATAATTTGAGATTAAAAATTAATGTTACACCAAAATAAACTCACTAAACAATAATCTTAGCTTATCTAACATCCATTGGAAACCAAATTATGGTGTGAACTTTTGTAGTCAATGTTCCAATTCTGAAAGAGGATAATGGGTAACTGTATTGGAAAGTATAACTTATGTAATAAACACAAGAAATATGTCATGGAAATGTCAAAAGTTCCACTAGCTCCATTACAATCAGGATTAGAAAACTCTTCTACAATTTCAACTATCTCGTTGCATAATCACGTTTTAGAATCAAGACTGTCGAAAAAAATTCGAAACGCATCTCCTGAAGCTGTAGTTCTAAAATCTCCAACGAATTCAATATCGAAAATAACATTTCGTGACAATGCCATTCATAGCTTACCAAAAAACTCTGCCAATATGCCAAGCTTATCTAATTTCATAAACCGGTTCTCCCAAAATGTTCAGGAATTCAACGATCGGGATATATCTATCAATTCATTGAACCATCAGACCAGCAACCATCCAATGCCTCCAATAATATCCAACGGGGCAGCGTTGTTGATGGTTGCGATTTTCGATTATCATTCAAGAACAGACGAGGAACTTTCCTTAAGAAAAGAGGAAAAGGTCTATGTTTTAAATAACACGTAAAGCTTTTAGGCCATAAGAAATTGTTTACAATTTTCTCATTATTCACAGTGATCCGGAATGGTGGTTTGTAGAGCATTCCGTCTTCAAATCAAGAGGATATGTTCCTGTGCTCTTTATTGCCGAGTACGGATCAGTCGAGGCTGAGGAGTGAGTATTTATAATTGTCATGCTGATTTGCTTAAATCATTTGTTTAAGCCATTTGAGGGGGCATTAATAAATTGGTGATGACATTTTTTATTTATAAAAATAAATAATAATAACGATTTTATGTATGAAGTAGTCTTCTATATCAACAGATATTTAATGACGAAATTCTGCTTTGATCTCTTGTCTCAATCCCGAACAGTAATTCATTGTTAATATGCAAATTTTGTGTAATTAAAAAAAATTATCAATTCAAGCTTGGAAGTTCGAGTCACATAATTATAAGACTGTAAAACTATTCTTCGACATTGTTGAAATTTAGAGCTTGACACCTTCAATTGATTGTATTGACACTCTATTGTTGATCCTTAATTATTTGATTCTAGTAAAAAAGAATTAAGGTTTAAATATTTTTGAGTCAAGGTGTTGGTGTAACTGTCTTCATCGCAAAGATATTTCTTTCGTTTCGGTTTTCAGATATGCTTATTTTGTTCTTCTAAATAAAATTTTCTCCTATTAATCCTTTCATTATTTAATAAATTACCCCTTAGGTTTATTTTGATTTTTCATGATTCCTGTTGAAAGTATCATTCTAAAAGTTTTCGTTTTAAGCAATTTTTAGCGACCCAAACAAGATCTCATAAAATAAGAGAATTAATATGAAATACAGGTTGTGTAAGATATTTGAGGACATGAGTTTTATGTTAATTTTTATATTTTAAATATATCCATATGAAATTTGTTTTACTAAATAAATAAATAATAATGTTTATGTTAAATAATAATGGTGGAAAAACAAATCACTTAAAAAATGAAGCGACATCCTGTTCTAGTGACTTTGAAAACTGATCATTCTGATTTAGAAATCTCCCGGTTTTTAAAAGTTGCACGATCATGTGTACATAAAGTTCTCCAAGAGCTTCAATCCAATAATGAAACTATCAAAAACAGCAGGAAAATTCGAAACGATGTGATAAGATGAGAACAGATGATTTTATCAAGGAAATTAAGCAGATTGTTGATGACAACCCTATAAATTCCATGAGATCCCTTGCTACAAATCTCCAGGTCTCAGAGGGAGCAATTATAAATGTTGTCCATAAAGACATGGAGTACAAATTGTATATGTTGAAGGAAGGACAATTTCTCTCAAAAAATCAAAGAAAATCGTTTAATCAAATCGAAAATGATCCTAATTAAACTCAAAACCCACAAAAAAGATCTGATTTGGTTTTTCCTAGATCAAAACACTTATACCAGAATGACAGGTTAATAGAAAAAATGATTGATAGTTATTTAAAGATCCTTTTGAAGTGCTAACAATCATGCAAAAATATTTCCAGCATTTTCTATGGTTTTAGGGATAATGAGAAGTGTAGGACTCGTGATTCGTCCTCACTTCTTCTCACAAGGACTTACAGTATAATCTGCTGTCTACATTGAGGTTCTGTAAACAGTTGTGAAGCCCTTGATTGATTCAGTACGAAATCGATGGTTTTATGTTTTCCAATAAGAATCTGGTCCATCACACAAGAGTAGATAAACTCAATAAATGGCTGAAAAATTCCATGACCACCTCACTTTTAATATTTGGCCTCCAACTTCCTAGACCTAAATCCATTGGACTACGACATATAGAGAGTTATTGAGAAAGAGGTCAATGAGGATTTCCACAATATTTTGGATTCGTTGAAAGCCATCATACTTAAAATAATGTTTAGTATGAGCCAGGACCATCTATGCATTTCATTTTGGTCCTTATGTGGAAGCAGTTATTCAAGTTGATGACGGTTTTTTGAATAAAGTTATAAAAAATTTATTAATTTTTTATCCGGGTACCATTTTTTATCAATAAAGTTATTACTTGTAATTATATTTCTTTTTTCAGTAAGAAATCAATATATCCTCAAATACCTTACACAGTCTGCATAAACGTTTGTTTTACTGAATGATCTCATTTACTTTAAAAAATTGGAAAGCGATAATAAGGTGATATTAAATACATAAACAATTTTCTCTTAAGATAGATTTTTAGATCATTAGAAAATCTGTCTTAGAATTATAAGTAGGGCAACAAAATGCATTTTTGCATATTTTTGCATTATTTAATGCAAAAATGCAAATTATAAATGAAATTTTGTTTAAATAATACTAACAAACTCCATTGTTTCCGCAGATATAATATATCATAGAGCAAAGTAGTGAGCTTATTTCCATAAAAGATTCATACGGAATTCTCATAGAATTTGTTGATTTCTTAGAGCATTGCGATAAGGGGATAGCATTTAATTTGACCATCATAAAGAAAAATGAATTTTGATAAAGACCCAATAAATCAATAGAAATATTTTAATTAAAAATTAGAACATTTTGATTTCCAAAAATTATGGTATACGAAAACCAAAATATATCTCCTCCAAGCGATTACTTCAATATCATGAATGGGCTTCAATTCCAATTCAATTCGAAAGAAGTTTTTCAATGCTAAAAGCCATTCTTTGACCTCAGAGACATTTTAAACCAGAAAATCTCGGATATTATTTTATTTCCTATTTTCAAGGATTGAATAATACCGATACCTGTACAGTTGAATAAATTTTGTAATTCATACCTAATTTTAACAAAATTTTTTTATAAAAATGGTTTTAGAATTTTGTGGTTGCCTTAATTATAATAATCATTTTATGATTATCCAAAAAGGTCTGCATAAGACCAATAGATAAAAATGAAAATATTTAAAATAATTATAAATCAACTTTGATATAACTTACAATGAAATTTTCAAATCAAGCTTTTTTCTGTTTATTATTATTTTACTAAATAATGATGAACCTAACCGTATCTCGCTACCTGTATGATCTATGTATCAGATGTACATATATGATTTTTAGTTAAACACCAGTTTTCCGGACGATATAAAATAAATAAGACTACGATATTTGAATAAAAACTGCATTTAATGTAAGAATATACAGGCCAAAGCATGTACTGGTGAGTAAGACTACAAATAAAGGCGGAAACGCTAACTATTCTTATGTCGTTCACACCACAAGAATTCGTAAAGGCTTAACATAAACAATACCTCAAATGTACCAAACTATAAAATATTTTACATTGCCTAACTGGAGGATTATCTGGTTTCTATTGATTAAATTATTGTTATTTAAATATTAATTTAGGTATCAAAATAAGTTCTTGTCAATATTTAAAAAAGGTGGTAAAGTCAACATTTTTAATTTTAGATATATTTAATTATTTAAATGTGGTCCATCACATATTGTGACTTTATCTCATCTGTTTAGCAACTTAATAATTCAATATTTATCAAAATCTTTTTTCTTACTCAAGAATAAATTAGACACTTTCATTATTAGATCTATTTCATTTGTGAACTTATTTTCTCTCAAATGATTATGAAGATTAAAAATTAAGTGAACATCTGTTGGGGAGAGATCAGGAGAAATTGGTGTATGTCATATGATCTCTCATGCAAGTTGTGCTATTCTGACCATAGTGTTTTCGCCACAAGCGACCCAACATTGTCTTGAAGAAATAGAAATCTATTAGTGTACACTAACGTTGGGTGTTTTTTAAACAGTCCTTCATGAACTTTTCTAATTAAGCACAATGGATATCAATGGCCATTGTTTCTTTTCAAAGCTTTTCTTGGAATAATCTATCCTTTAGAACTTGTGGAAAGGGATGCGAGATATACACAATTATGTGTGTTCTGTGGCTTAGAATACATTACCCACATTTTATCGGATGTCAGTTTTCTCTGAAAAAAATAGCTCTACTTTAAGCCGAATAAGATGAGAATAGCATATTGTCAGTCGTTTGGAATCTTTTTCCTGGTGTTAAGTCATGTGGGATCCATTTTTTATTTTTCATTTCTTTACAATTTGACGCATATGCAACCTGATTGCTTCTTTGTTGACATTAAATATCAAATCAAGTTCCGTATATATTTGAATTTAATCTGATTCTAATGTTCTTTTAAAATCATTATTGTTCGTGTTAATGGATCTCTCAGATCTCGGTTCATCTTCCAGATTTTCATCACCATAAGAAACTTCTCGAAACAAAAACGAGCATTTCTTTTCTTTACTATACCTTCTTCAAATGCAGAATAAAATTTTCGATTAGGTTCTGAGACAATGGACCAAAGGTTAAATTCAAAAAGTAAGCAGGATCGGATGATTGAATTTCTGTCCGCCATTTTATCTAATAAAAACTTTAAATATGAGATAATGATATTATTTTAAATACTTTAGATATCTATTGAGAAGTTTGATTTAGATTAATTTAATAAAACAAATTGATTCTCTGAGGAATAAATAATAAACTGTTTAATGAAATGTCGATTTAATAAAATTGAAAAGAACTTATTTATACACCTAATATAATTTATAGAATTTCAACATCTTCTGCAACCATTATGTACAAAGCCAATGTAATAATAATACCAAGATAGCTGTATCAAGAGCTTACCACTTGTTTGTAGAAATTTATGTTGAATATGGTCTTAAATTATAATATAAGGATATTGGTTCTCAGATTTCGATGGTCAAAGAACAAAGACCTTTGAAAACCATCAAAAAATTTGAAGATACAGAAAAGTTATTAAATGAATACCCATGTCCAATACAATCTAAGCTGATGTGATTCGACCATATATTTCTCAATTACTAAAAGTTAAGGAAAGACTCGAAAATTAAATTAAGGTATCAGTTCTCATATGAATTGGCGGAAAGAGACATTGGGTGGTAAAAAGTTGTGAATTAATTTATGAGATTAAGAAAAAATTAAGTGGAAAAATGAATTAGCTGACAATCCAAATACACAAAGAACGTTGGTGAATCCAAGTGAACACTGTACTTCAATGTCGAAACAGAATATCCATGGCTCGAAACTAATACTATGTATCTGGTAGAATGATGATTTAATGTTGTGAAGGCATTTGGCAATGGATAGAAAATTGAATGGGTTTAAGACGGAAAAGTTCCTCTTTCGCGGAAGATCATTACAACCAATGAGAAATTTTTCAATTAAGTGTTTTAAAAAAATAATATTGTTTTTACTCAAAAAAGACGGAGTCATATTTTTGCACCATAAATAATAATATTAAATAATTAATATTTGATATTAAAAATGATGGAGAAAATTAATTATTTTCTGATGAATTGTAAATACCGAAAAATATATATTTATGCATCATTAAGGAAATGTAATCATAATTATTGTAGAAACAAATATTTCATTGTAAATAAACACATTTTTGAAGGAAAATAAAATATCTAAATATATTTTTTATCATTTTAATTATTATTATTAAATGCAATACTTAACGAACATATGAGAATTTTATTTCCGAAGGTTTTCTTATTGAATCTTTATGACTTAAATCATGCTTGTGTGATCTGATAAAATTGATTATGGGTCTCGGGAAATGCCTTGCTCATAGGATAAAAAATTAATAATTTATCTTTTATTTACATCACAGTGTCACACAATAATATAAAAATATTTTTATGACCCTAGTGGTTCCTTCTCAAATTAGGCTCAATTCTCTGGTGTTACTATTCTATACAAATATACAATAATTGATGATTGACAAAGTGGAATCTTTCTCATTGTTTTACTGTCTCATTGTTAAAGAAAGCCTATATAAAATTGTCAATTGATTTTTGATAATAAAAAGAGGAGAGTAGTTCAACAGATTTGTTAAAAAATAATCCAACACAGATTCAGTGTTTGTCGAAAATTATTGATTCCTGGCCTTGATCACACTTACAATAAATGGACCTGAATTGGTTATTGTTCTAAATCTCCAATGCTTTTAACCCCAAATTTGGTAGTAGGAAAAACAATTTTGTAACGTTTGACTTTTCGACTGTGGAAAATGATCATGATTTAATATCCTAATTTTCATAGAGGAAAATACAAGTCTAGTGGCTTTCTTTTGTTAATGGACAACAAAACAATTTTCTACATATTTTATTCTGAATTGTCGTTACAATTGAAAGTACTGTTTACATAATTTTCTAATTATGATTTATTTGGCTTCACGCCAATATACTAAAAGATATAAATGATAAAATAAATGGTAATAATAAAAATCAAATAATAATAATAATAAAAATAAAAATAGTAATAATAAAAACAGTAATAATAAAAGTAAATTAATCATAAAAATTATAATAATAATAATTATAAAAATAATAATAATTTATTTGAATTATTTTAAAGAACATCGATACTGTGGCAGTTTTGAGGATGCTATAATTTTAGATAGAAATAAAATATATTTTGCTCTATTTTCAAAGAAAATAAATAAAATTATTTTAGACTTCATTAGGTTTATTTAAACATTGTTCATTTTACTTCCTGGTATTAAATTTGTAATAAATGTCAAATATTTCCTTTATTTTTTGATTGTTAATTAATCATGATATCACTCGACTTATTTCACTTCAAAGTCAATTGAAAAAATATTAGGTTGTAAAGTTCAAAATCCAACTTATTATAAAATTATTTTTGAGACCATATTTCTGAACAATAACTAAAATAAATTTATAATTACTATTTATTTAATGTTAGTAACATGTTGTTTTACTGATTAGTTTGATTTAATAATTTTGCAACA
>JBBMKC010191182.1:0-15074 GCA_037834085.1 Bipalium vagum | reverse complement strand
TGGAATTGACATTCCCCATTGATAAAGCTGGTCTACGATTGATTGATCGTCTGATCAGAATAGTATATAAGGAGTTGCAATCCGCAGTGGATGACCACAGTAATGTGATCGAGAATTGTTACTATTGTCAGAAGAAGGATCGAGTCGTTATTATTTTCAGAATACTATTATTGTCAGAAGGATCAAAAGCTGTCAGAAGAGAACCCACTATTATCCGAAGATTAATTTTGAAAAAAGTAATTTATATTGATGACCTCCATGCGACAGGAGCACACGACCCTTTGGACCTGTCGTTCACCAGTGGTGAGAATATTTACATTTTATTCATTTGTTTTTCTTTCTTTTTAAGCACTTATTTGATCTTAACATTTAATTATTTGATTATTGATTATTATTATTATTTTTATTGGGACAATATTTGATTTTTCTTTTTGTGTAAGAACACTTGATTTCAGACATTCACTGATTATTTGACAATTTTCGTTTGTTTTGTTATTTTACAATAAAGTGTTGTTCATAATTGTTTGATTCATTTATTTGCGTACACGTATAGGCTAAGTGAAGGGGTCAGTAACTGCGCGAGCTAAGTGTTTCGACAGGGTTCATAGTGAGTTAATATCGTAACACAATTAAGCAAATAAAACCTAATTTAATTTTGGAAAACGTGATAATAGAATAAGATATATTAGAAGATGGGATCTAATTCAAGAAGAGCTAGCTATGCAATTACATAATATGAGTCAAGTAGAAATTATTCAAAATGGAAATAATATTGATAATTTAAAACTATTTAAACAATTTTTAAATGAAAGAATTATAGTTTATACTACTAATAGTAATGAATCTTTATATATAGAGGAAAAAGACATTTTAAAAAGCAAACTTTTATTTATTATGATCAAGAAAATAATCCTAGCTTAAACGGAGATACCAACAAAGTTGAACATTTTATTTCAATTGCAAAAATATCAGCCTTTTTACAATCAAGAAAATATTGCCATGATTGTTTAAGGGGATTTCAAAATCAACATACTTGTAAAACAACTAATTGTAAATCTTATAGAACTAAAAAAGTTTGTAATATTTGTAATGAAGAATATTTAAATCATATAAACATAATTGTGGTTATAAGAATTGTCAAATTTGTAATGAACAATATATTTTGATATATTTGAGGACAAAAATTGTTAAAATATATCATGATAATTTTTTCGTGGCGCTAAAATTGATTTGCAATATTTATTGATATAACATTAAATAATTATTTTTAAATTTAGAAATGGAAGAAATAACTTTTGAATTAACACAAGAAATGAAAAGGCATGCAGTTACTGTTGCATTAGTCGCCGGACACAGTGACTTAGAAATTTTCAAATTTCTTAATGTGGCCAGATCGTTTGTCAATAAAATTAGAAAGGAATGTTTGGCATCTGATTAAAATGTTTCCTCTATATCTAAAAGAAAAACATATTCCTCACTTTCAGACATTGTCAGAAATGTTAATTTGTTCAAAAAGTCCAGGATGTTGTTCATGAAAGTCCCGGAACATCAATGAGAAAAATTGTCCATCGATATACAGTTGAGTCTCGATATAACGAACTCCGATATAACGAAGATCTCGATATAACGAACCTGTGTGAAACAAGTGGTTGGCCGCACATCATATACATACAAATTAAACTTTGATACAGCAAATTTTGATATAACGAAATTTCGATATAACGAAATTTTATGAAATATATAAATTTACGAATTTTAAATTTACATAATATGTATACTTCAATTTAACGAAACTTTGATATAACGAATTAATTTGATCGATCCCTTGAAATTCGTTATATTGAGACTGAACTGTATCGGTTTCTGAGTCAACAGTAAGACGAACGATACAAAATGATTTAAAATGCAAGTCCTACGTCATGAAAAGAAGACATTTTATATCGTCAAAAAACAAAGAAATTCGTCTAATCCGCTCAAAATGTCTTTTTAAAAAAATCAAGCATCCTGATCATCCAAACATGTTATAGTTCTTTTCTGATGGAAAACTTTTTACTCAAGATCAAAAGGTTACTAGAAGCAACGATCGATGACTGTGCTCTAGTGTTTCTGAAGTCCCTAATGTTATGCACACCAAGTTTCCATCATCTTTATGATATTGGGTGTTGTGAGCAACGAAGGTTATATTATACCTCCGTATTTCTTTCCACAGGGACTTAGAATTAATGCATCTCTTTATATCGAGTGTCTGGATACATATGTGAGGCCTGGATCGAAAACGTTATGTGCTCCAACAAGACTCAGTTCCTTTCCATACAGCATTAAAAACAAAAAAATGGCTATCGCTAAATTTTAACGGCCAGGTCACTCCAAACTTATGACCACCTAGCTCATCCGATTTAAATCCTTTGGACTATTTCCTATGGGGCGTCGTAGAGAATGAGATGAACAAACATCCTCATAATACCAAAAATTCATTACGGGCTTCTATAAGTTCTGCTATGATAAATATGAACAAAAACCATTTGATCGCGGCTTGTTAGCTTTTCAGAAGCCGCCTTGAAGCTGTAATTGACACTGAAGGTGATTATATTGAATAAATAAAACTTGTGTACTTAAAACAAATAAAGTTTCTAATATTATTTAAAAATATACATTCTTTTCATTAAAAATGTTAATTAACTTTATATAAATTTTTGTCCTCAAACAGCTGACGCACCCTGTATATTATTATGAACAAATTTGACTTTTATTTTTTTTGTTACTTATTTTTTAGTACACAAAGCATACCATATCTGTAAACACAGCTTTTTGAGTTAATATTTTTTGAGTTAAAAATGCAAACGAAAAAAGTGGAGGTACAAATAGGGTACATTTTGTGTGACGTGCTTTAAGGGAAAATAATTATCGGCTGAACATCAAAATGTTATTAAAGAATGAGTTGATGAAGACTGTTCGGTCTCCTTAAAAAAATTGCTCATAAATGTTTGAGAGAATTCAATGTAAAAGTTTCAAAGACTATAATTAAGAATATTATATTATTGTAATTAAAGTCACAACTCGGACAGACAAAGTAAACCAATCACAGAAAACTGTTGATGGATTCGTATCATTAAAAATAAAGACATTCTTCTCATATTATTTCTTTGTATACCTTGTTAAAGTAAACGTTGTATCAGTATATTAAACAATTTCTTAGACTAACAAAGTTATTGATCCGCCTGCGTAAATAACTGTTAAATCTTATGAGTTCGATCTTGCTTAATTAAGGTTCATATTTTCCAAATATTAACACTTCATAAAGCATCAAAAACAAAGTCAGAGTCGCATACTGTTTATTATTAGATAGGTGCATTAGTTCTCTCTGTTTGTTTACATTAATCATTTTATTATTAAATATCGCAATAATTTGAATCTAAAGCAAAGGTTTGTTATACGTTGACACTAATAATTAAAATTAATAATGTTCTATTGATGTTTTAATGATGATTTATTGCATGATAGTAAGTTATCCTAAATTCTTAAGGTCTTAGAAAGTCAAGTTTCTCAGCCAGTTATTTAGACTTAAGAATAAGGGGTGTCTTACGAAAATATTTTTTGGAAAAAGAAAATCGTAAAGCACAGCATAACCTAACAATCACTAATCAATATGTATATAAAAATATAAAGCAACAAAATAATGAAACAAATTGATACGTACTCCTCAACCATCACACTTCTTTTTGTAAATTTATTACGATAACGTCGTAAGTTTTAAATAATATTTGACTAAGTTTGTTCTTAACTGCCACAGGATTCGTTTTTTGTTATTCATTCAGTCGAAGTTTAACTTAATATTTATTCATGAAAATAATTGACTAGTTGAAAAGTGTTTTCCTATTACTTAATATTTTAACAAATTAATCATCTATTTAAATTATGAGATCAATTAATTAATTATTTTTAAGATCGTTATTTTTAATATTTATTTAATGATTTTTAATATATCTTAACTTTTAATCACGATTATGTTTAATTTATTACTTTAAAAATTAAACAATTTAGTTTTTAATATTAATTTAAAATTGATTATTACAAAGTTAATTAAATACACTGAATTACTGAACGTAGTACAACCAATGAGTCATATAGATTATTTTTTTGAATCACAATAAGGTTGGGTGGTGATTCGACTCCAAATCCTGAAACTGACAGTATGATGTGGAAACTGTAGATCTTAAAAATCATTTTTTAAAGAGGGAATTAAATAGAATTATATATATACGGTATATATATACAAAATAATAATAGTAATAAATAAATATATAATACAAAAATTCATTTGAACGTTTTGTATTAACTTCATTAATACAGAAACACGCCTTTAAAACAATCGAGACTGATTTAATTCATATTTTATTAAAGATTGCAGTTGGTTAATTTTGAAAATTTTTTTTTAACCGATGACACCAGAAACCTTCCAATCTATTTTAATGTAAGGGTAATATTATTTTTAAAAAATGTATTGATTTTTAGTCAGTAGATTATTTAAAATTTTCGCCTAATCATATTTTAATTTTCACAATCTTCAGAAAATTTTATTTTTACTTTATATCTCCTCTATAATATATGTAAGTACGTTATATTTGACAATTTAATTATCCAATCAAATGACTGTTAAATAGAATAAAACGAAACATATTTTTTTTACATTGAACGAATATGTTACCATTCATTTTCATTATTATTTTTAATGTTTACAAATTTTAATTTTCCTAAAAGTTCAAAGTAGGACATTACTCAAATGAAATCCAAGAATATTCTGACTTAAACGTCACAGGAGACCGGATGGTTATATTGTTATTATGACTTAAAATGGATATTCCTGTCTTTAAAATACACCCAGAAAGCCAGAATTAATAAAGAAGTAAATATAAATTAAATCTTTAAGAATCGTTGTTTGTCAAAGGTGGATATATTACAGACGAGAGAAAGGTTGGTGTCACAATAGTTTTAAATGGATATGGTAAATTGGTAAAAATGCTTGATCACATCACTGAACTCATCTTAATCCTATTTTGAACCAATTTCTAATAATATCTAACAGACTTTAATTATAAAATAATAATCGCAAATAACACCACTATATCTCTTGACGGATCTAGAGACACAACGCTGGTCAAATGACCACAGCACCCATTAAGACAGAAAAGGTAAGCTGCAACAAACAAGGAGTTAATAAAATAAAATCATTATATTATTTAAAACAATGGATACAATAAAGAATTGAACATTAAAAAAATGAATTAAAAAAGGAAAATGTCTTTACAATTTTTATATCATTATTATTTCTTTTTTAATACGCCAGATTACCTTAAAAATAATCTACAATGCAATCTGACATTTCGAAAATAAAACCCGTTGAAGATGTATCATTAACCTCATGTTACCAGTAGAAATATCTATATATAAATAAAATAAATAATTCTCTGAAATTAAAATAAAAGATTCAAATGACAAACGAATTTCTTGATAACAATCCTTCCAATTATTTACAAAACATATGATCAAATAATATCTTACGTTTTCGTTATAACCATTGATTATTACCTCAACAATATTTGGTATAATCAATTAGAGGTTCTCGAATAATACTAATAATAATAATACTACCATTAAATATAATAGTAATAATAGTAAAAATAAAAAATAAAATCATATAATACTGATAAAAATAAAATATACTAATCAAGTGAAGTTATAATAATAATAATACTGATAGAAATAATCAATAATAATAATAATAATAATAAAATATTAATTATCATTGTAACAAAGATAATAATAATAATAATAATAATAATAATAATAATAATAATAGTGATAATATTAAATCCACAATACTGAAAAATAATGACTGCACTAATAGTAATAATAATCGCTAATAAAAATAATCATAGGATTAGTTATCATAATAATAAAAATAGTAAAATAGTATAGAATCCAATATAGTGATCCATCAAGATTCCATTTGCGTCAATCGAATCAGTTGTGCGTTTTAACATCTTTAAAGCACGGTGTCGATCATATCTTGTAGAGCTAAAATATTATCCACAACTGTTCATAAAAACTGTTCGGTAAAACAAAACACAACAGAAATGTTTCTCTTTCTTTGTTTGATAATACGAAAAACCTGTCAATAACCTTTTCCAGTTTCAGATGTGAAAAAACAAAGAATCAAAAATTGAATAAAATCTTAGACGAGGCAGATGCTTTGGACCAATGAGAAGACAAAACTGAGATGGCAAACCAATCTGAAATGATATCGATTTAAACAAAAAATCTGAAACGGAATGCAATGCTAAGAATTTTATGAGGTGATAGAAAATGTAAAATCCGAGTTTCTGGACGAGGCCCTTTAGACAAGGTACACAAAAAGAAAGAGGTGGAAAATCTGAGTCACATTGTTGAACGAAATGATGATGTTAGAGTTCTTATTGATTTTAATTATATAAAAAAGTTTGTGAACAAAAAAAGTGGATAGTAAATTTAATATAAATAATAATAATATTACTATTAATATTAAAAGGAATTTTTTACATTTTTCGACTTAGAACTTATAAGTTTTTAAAAATGATAATATTACAAAAAATAAATGTTAATTAATGAGAGCACGGTTTGCTCAAATTTGTGAATTAATTTTCGGTTTCAATTTTTTCGATCACGAATGACTCAGAAATTTTCTTTTTGAGTCATCATCAAAATTGTCCATTACTAAACGAAATCATTTTCATTCGTCTATTTTCTTCTTTTCTTTCTTTATAACTACAGTGTGGTTAAGTACCTTGCTTGTTCGAACTATTTTGGAATGGCTGTTAATTCGAGTTTTGAGGTGACATTGTTTCACCTATGCATAGATGATCGCATTCAAGGCACGGAAATTTATAAACAAAAATTGGTTGCGTTGTTCTTGGAGTAACATCTGACTTTTATAAAATTCTTCGTCTTTTTATAGGCTATGTATAAAGTAAGTATCGGACTTTAAAAGGTAATACCGCAAAATATATTCCAATTAAGACTGCAAATTTTTGAGGCAGGAAAATTTATTTATTGAAATTCAATATTCTTCTGCAGAATGACGATTAACTTTAATATGCTTATGTAAGCGATTCTACAAGTCATTCATAACATTTTGATACGTCTGAATAATATCTTTCAGATTGTGGATATAATTTGATTTCCTTCTATATACCCATGTCTTCAGATCTCTCCAAAGGAAGAAATCAAGTGTTGTTAGGTCTTGATAAAAAGATAAATTATTGTCGATTTCATTATTTAGGCTTTCGCACATTTTAATTCTTTTAGTACAGTTTGTCATGCAACTTATGGATATTTTGGATATGGCATGGATAAAGTTGAAGATCTTTTCATGATATATTGTGTTAAGCTTTAAAACTGCATCAAACATCTTTAACAGCCGTTTTTAGTGATGTTTCAGGTGCTTTTTCATAAACCTGACTTATTTCGTATATTTTTCATCTGCAATTGATGATAGTCAAGACTTTCAAAGATTACAAACCACCCCAGTCTCTAAATTTTGAAAATATCTTCATCAGTGTCAGTATATTTTCACATCTAAATGTTCTAAATGCTGTCTGACTAATTTGACTAATTCCATTTTAGCTATCATTATAACAATTTGCACTTTTTCTTCAATGTAGAAAATTTACAAATCAATTTTATTTGAAGGACTTTTTATACTCTCTAATAAATAAAGGTGCTCAGTAAATAAAAAATTTGGTTGTCGGTTAATTTCTTGAGAATTTTTAAATTCAAAGTCGCTTAAATAAAAATTGTAACAGTGCTAATTAATTACAGCTAATCAATAGAGAATCTTTGGATCTGCATTATTTCATTTGCTTTAATAATTGGTGATTAGCAGCATTTCAAAATGAAATGTCAAATTGAAGAGAATGAACATTTTCAACACATTCTGCTCTTCTTGTACAATCAATTCGCATCATATTTGTTGGGTGTATAGGGTACATGCCATATAGTAAAGAAACAGCTCAAAAATGATTTTCGCGACTCATAAACGGCGATTTTGGTGTTTATGACCATAATCATACCGGTAGTCTGCCAAGCTTTCGTAAAGAGCAATTGAATTCTAGAATGATGATGGAATGATGAAAAGAAGTTGGTTCTACGTGAAGACAGATATTGCACAATTGTTTATTTTGTTGTGATTTTAAAAACTTTTTCTAAATCTTTTAACTACATATTAACGAACAATGAAATAGAACATTTGTAGTTTTTGTTTAAATTAATTCGCTTAAGAAAACAAAAAAGTACATTATTTTTTGAAAAAGTTGTACATAATAATCTATTAAAATAATAATAATAATATAGTTATGATAATCAAAAAGGTAATACTTACATACATCTAAAGATTATGAATAATATGCTTCTAGTTACTTTCCTGCTCCATAGGTTCAGGAAGGATCATAGGAGACTTGACACTGACCATCTCATAATCATGCTTGGATCCGTGTTCGTGTTGCATTGTTAGCTCTGACATAGCCAGCAAAGGAATATTATCGTATATTTTATTTACAGACAAATTTTTCACAAGATCATTATAAGAATATCTCATCAATTCCTTCGTTAAATTACGAAAACATTGCCACTTCTTTTTATGCGTTTGGGCAACACTGTAAAGGGTTTCAATGGCAATATCGTTGGGCGACCGACTTAGTTCCGAGAACGGTATTGTCATTTTACCCTCGGCCTGCAAATATAAACAGATTACCAATGTTTTCTTATTTACTTTATGGAAAATCAAATGGGGAAAATTATGATTGACTTTTTGAAGTTAATGAAAAGGTGGCACATTTTGATCTTTTGTATCGTTTCGGTAAAATAAAGATAATTCTTGATCCTAGTTGATGATAAACTGATTACCCTTTAAAGCGAGCCTCAACAAGCATTCCATCCACAAAAATTATATAAAATTATTTATAGAATTGATATTATATATATATATATATATATTATTTGTAAGGTTAATACAAAAATTAAAAAATAATTTAACATATTAAAAAGAAATAAACACAGAAACAACGACATCATTTGATTTATTTGTGACCTGCGTTCCCTTTTACTGATGGTGACCGTGAAAATGTCAAGTGCAACAGATTTTTATATTTATGTTTTAAGTATAATTATATTAAAATAGGAATGCAAAAAATTCAGCTTTTTCATGAAAAATATACAAAAACCTAAAATTATATTCTAAGCCACAATAAAAATAGTAAAAAAGAATAATAATAATAATAATAATAATAATAATAATAATAATAATAATAATAATAATAATAATAATAATAATGTAATACTATATAATGTGACATTAAGGCTCCGTATAAAATAAATATTCATAATTAATTAGTTTCAACTTTCATCATCATACTAACGAAAACCACACAAAGTGCAATTAAAACAAATAAAATTGAATAATATTAAAGTTGCGTCAATATTACAGCTAAACAAATATTCGAAAAGCAAACACAGAACGAATCACAACGGAAATTTTTATTTTATTTTTTTTCGCTTCATTTAATTTTTTTGATTTTTGTGAATGATAATAAAAATAAGATATTTATTTGTTTCGATCGATAATGACAGAGATTTAAAACATTGTGTCATGTTTATTATTGCGTTTCCTTTAATCCAAGAAATAACATCAATTTATTATTTTTGATAATTTAATTAACGATCTTTAATAGTGCAACTTGTTTATTTCGAAAATTTATAATAGTTACATAAATACATCAAGACCTCAACCAAATTCTAGTTACGTATGTGGCCTTTTAACCCATTAATTTCAAATATCAACCTCCTATTATTGAGGATGGAACATTTTTTATTTTGAAATTTTAATAATTTTTTCATATATGAGAATTTGATAAAAATTATCAACTGAACATTTTTAAGGCAACGAGACCACTGAGCCAAAGCATCCCACAAACCATCGATTCCACACCTTGACATTGTCACTTTACACGATTTTATTCACAAATTTATTCTCTTTGGACTCTCTATGTAAACCTTATATACCTGTTATACATGGTTATTAAAAACTGTTTTTCGTCTAGCGGACACTGTACTGTTCCATGGAATATTTTCATGAATCAATAACAATATCAGTTGAACTCTTACTTTTCTATGGGTAGGCAAGTTTTTGGTCTTTTTTATTATTTATAATCATTTTTCTGTAACCAATTATAATTCTTCTTGAAACATTTAATAGGGTCCCGTTTCAAATTTCATTCCAGATCACATGTGAAACCTTTCGAATTCTCATGACTTATATAACTTCAATGATTTCTGTTTATCGATCAGAGCCTTTGGTCCAATTTTCGTCTTCATTTTTTACATTTTATGTTTTACAATGGTTAACAATTAAAGCTTTTCCTGGAATAGCCCAGCCTTTTGAGTTTGTGGAATAAAACCGTAGGAAAACATCAATGATCTGTTTTCTTTTGGTTTAGAATACATTACCCATTTTTCATTGGATGTCAGTATTCTATGGAACAATAGCTCTACTTTTAGCCAACTAAGTTGAGAACAGCATATCCTCAGTCTTTGAATCTATTCTATGACATTACGTCAAGTGGAACCAATTTACTTATTCTCAACATCTTTCCAATCTGATAGTTTCTTCGTTGACATTAAATATCAATCAACAAAGTTTTTCTTTTTTGATGTCTAATACGTCAATAGTCATCTGTCATTACAGAGATTCTGTAAAAAATTAAGGAACATTGTAATCTACGACAATTATTCTTCATAATATTTTCTAAGCTTCATTCTATTTTAGTAACCATTGTTGCGACCTAAAATTTCCAATTCATTTCTTTTTTAAATTGTTGATTCATTAAAACAAAAATATATATTTGCTTGAATTATTTTTTTGAATTTCTTTTTTTAACGCGATTGGCGTAGAGGAAATCCACTGGAAATTTATTTTAAATTCCCAATGATTAGCAGATTGTTTTATAGTGCTCATTAGCCATACCAATCAACGTGTTAACAAGATGTCAACCTTGAAATTAACACTATTAAACCTTGCTGCATTGACCATATTCTCCATGATCGGTTTGCAATGATTTCTTTGATATTTACCGACCTCTTGAAATCCATGAACCAAAGGTTTTATGAAACAGGAATAAGAAATCTTGTATTTTAACGACGTGCTTCATTAATAGATATTTTGATCAATGAAAATATTAAAATTTTTTTGGGTTGTTTTAATAGTTAAAGATTAATATTTGTTTTAATCTGCAAAAATTCAAGATAATCAGTAAAAAGGAATTTAAAATTATAGATTATATTTTGTTTTAATGTTTATATTTTTTACAATAAAAATATAACCATTTTCCTGCTATTTTATTTAATATTAATTATTTTATTAAAATACAGAAAAATGTAACATGAAGTCAGTCGGAATTGAAAAATCTTTTGTTTAAGTGAAATGAATTATATTACTAATAATTATAAGTAGACTTTTCAAGTTTACAGATTTCAGTTAATGCCTGGAAAGTTAAATATAAACCACTGCATCTATGTTCATTTTGTGTCAATCTAATACATTTATTTAACACGATTTTCGACGAGATTTAATTTATTAAGAGTAAAATCGATTGAAAAAATAAATCTAACTTCTTTCAAAGGTTTTGAACCACATTCAATGAAGTTTAGTACATCTGGTTTGATCAAAGCTCTCAGACAGACCTCTACACAATCGCACAACGATGCAATATCATAACCACCTTCAAGTGCCATCACGACCCTACCCTCTGCTAATCCAGACATAACCAATTTCTGTGTCATCCAGCCGAAACAAGCCGACGATACACTGTAACCACCGAGACTCGGCGAATGATTCTTCGTTGCATCGAAACCTGCTGATACTATAATCAAATCCGGATTGAACTCTTTGGCAACTGGTAAGACTACATGGATAAATGCTGCCATATATTCGGCATCCGACATTGACACAAATGAACCATCTGTGGAACTTTTCCAAGCGACATTAATATTATAATTCGTGCCAGCTCCTTCACCGATTTCGCTAATTAAGCCAGTGCCAGGGAAGAAATGCCCATTATCATGTCTGTGTAAAGATATATAGAGAACAGATGGATCGTTATAGAATATCTGCTGAGTTCCGTTTCCATGATGAATATCCCAATCAATAATCAGCACTCTCTTAACAGCGGTTTGGAGTGTGATTTTCTTTGCTGCTATAGCAACAGAATTGAAATAACCAAAGCCCATGGCCTGATTGAATTCGGCATGATGACCAGGGGGTCGGACAATAGCAAAACCATTTCTTAATTCACCGCGAACAATTTTCAATGTCAGCTCCACCACACATCCAACTGCCAGCCGAGCTGCATTTGCCGTATGAGCGTTATTCCAAATGGTATCACTGTCAACGCCTATTCCTCCACAGGGTAAACGACAAAATTCCACAGACATTAACAATTGTGGATTAATTTTTAGTCGATTGGCAGGATTGGTTCCGAAAAGTACGGAATAGGTATCTTCATGACACAACTGCAAATCATCCATCGAAGCCTTTTTCCCTGGGATAACATGACATCGCAGCACGATTTGTGATTCTTTCAGACGTTCCCAGACCATAGCCAAACGTCTTGATGATTCCGGATGGATGTCTTCGTTGCCACACAGGCATCTATGACTTAACATGCCAACATCATAAACAATGGCTGTTGTGTTTGGATATTCCTGAGAATAAAAAACATTATTTAAATACGTCACCGAAAAAATAAAATAATAAATAATAATAAAAATTAAAATAAGTGAGAATTTCCGCTTTTTAAAATCTGAAAAATTAAAAATGTCCTTTTTAATTTCTGTCAATTATTAAAATCTTCACCCTATCGACCGAAGGTTCGAAATCTAACTGTTCCTTAGACCTGGAGTCCTTAGCATTACAAAGAAAAATCAAGTTGATATAGAAAAAGGTTGTTTTATGTAAACAATGGTTTAGAATAAGTTGGAACATTTTTCATTTTGTTCAAGTAATAGACAAAGTACTGAAAATTTGGTATCCCGGTCTGGTAGAATTAATAAATTTAGTAAATAAATGGTGCACCTAATGAGTAGCACACAGAAGACTAAAAATAGTATCAGACAAACTTCACCAATTAAATAAAATGAACGGCGTACGGTTTTTGATAATTTTATATTCGATTTGTTCGGGGATATTTTCCCAAAAGTCCTCGGGAAAAATAAATAAATAATAAAATTTTTGAAGGATTCTCAAAAGGACAAATCAAGAAAATCTTTAATAAGTCTTTGAGCCGGTCTTTAGACGTGAGTGTCGTGCTATTTCACGGGCTTCCTGGTTGACTAGAAGATAATTGCTAATTGTCATACCTCAATCATGTGGGTGATCTACTGAGATTCATTGTAGACTGGAGAACGCGAACTGTTTTGCAAAATGGATTGGAATGTCTAAAACCAAAGCGAAAAATTCGTTTATTTCATTCAAATTTTATTGCGACTACAGCATACTTAGTGTAATACAAAAAGCTGAGTTCACTGACCTCGACTTCCATGACCTTAAACCAGTGTTCAGCTTCAAAGTTAGGTTTCCCTTACGAATTTTCACTCTGTTGAATCAAGTTTGTTTATAATATACCTTCAATGAGTATTTTCATTCTCTCCAAGAAAATGTCATTGTCATATTTAGATTCAATTTGTTCTAAAAACACGAGAAAATGTTGAAAAATCATGAGCGAATTCTTAATCCAAGGATCTAATATTCTATGCACCATATTTCAGGAAATTTTTGGACTAACCAAAAACATCCTTTTGATAATTCTGTGTACCCCGGCGCATTTTTCAAGCAGAATGCTTTCTCTTCTTAAAACATATGCTAATCTTGAAATTCTCCTATAAAATACAGTAAAATTCGGCTTGTAAGGATTACAGATGATCATCTACATTTGGCTTCTGATTACACAATGCCCTTATGTATTAGACGAATCCCGATAAAAGATGGGGTCATAACAATCAAATATTTATTGAAAAAAGTAATTAATAAAATTAAAAAATCAATCGAACTATGATGTGATTTTCAATTTCTTTGATCGATTACCAATTTTTTTCTACCACAATTATTAATTTCTTGTAAATATTTTTCTTTAACATTTTTGCTATGGTTAGAAATTTTATAGTTCTTTATGAAACTATAGCTTCTTTATTGGATAACTATTTCGTTCATTAACATTATAAAGAGTGTTCGAACAATTAGTCTGAATGAATTTTTTGAAATATTATTCTGTCATTTGTGTTTATTAAAACAAATCTTATCCACATTGAAAAATAAATAGACAAATATCCGGAAAAGACGAGAATCAGGATTAGCCGAACTGTTCAAATAACAAACCTCTATATTACAAGTTGAAACTTCAGAAACTGTAAGGATAATACAATTGTACGAACAAAAATTCACCAATCAGAATTACCCGATCCCCAATATATCCAAAAGTGGTCAGAGCTAAATTGCTATTGAATTTGAAACACGTTTGGGTCTTTATAATAGAAAATGTTATAACATTGTGATGCTTGATTTTCAAAAATGGTTTTATTTAAAAATAAATAATTTTAATCTGATAACAAGCAGAAATGATTGACACACACACACACACACAAACCAGGTTATGTGTAAAATATATCAAAGATAACTGTCTCAGATGTCTATTGTCAATTTATCTGTCAGACCGGTATTTTTTTGTGATGCACAAATAATTTTAAGAAATTTATTCAAAATAAACTTTCTATAGATAATATTCATAAAAAGTTATTCCAAAATGTCCCAATCATATATTGATAATAATAATTAAATAATATTATTTTAAACAATAAACTATTAATAAATTAATTAATATTAATATTCATTATTAATATTATTTATTATTCATATTAATAATATTTATTATTATTATTATTATTATTATTATTATTATTATTATTATTATTATTATTATTATTATTATTATTAT
>JBBMKC010191071.1:0-15080 GCA_037834085.1 Bipalium vagum | reverse complement strand
ATCAGATAATATTTCAATACTACGATTTGTTTCAATAATCGTTTAATATTTCAGCGATATTTCAAGATATAAACAGAAAAAGTAAATTCATGGCATGTTGTGATTTATGATTTCCGGAAAGGCATGAAGGTTGGAGTCACGGGTAAAAACATGTAAAGCGTTTACTTCGATGCTGCTTCTTCTTGTTTGCAAGATTTCGTGATGGAACTTTCAACAGATAAGATTGCGAAAAGTCTGATTGTTGACATTTCGACCGCATTTCGAAATTTCGACCGTCATTTATAAAATTTTGGATATATATCAAGCTTGACCATATATATAATGGGTTCCATATAGATTATAGTAAACGGATAAATTATACCATATAAATCTCTTTTTTAATTCATTTCACGCAATAAAAACGAACTGTACTTGTACAGATTGTTCACAGGATTCTGTACAATGATGTTCAAACGGAAAAGAACCTGAAGAAATAGATGAAACCACAGAAAATATTACAAAATTTGATCTACATCCAATGAATGTGTTGCTAAGTATTTGGTGGGACTCCAGAGAAATTATTCATTTTGAACTTCTCCCATTTGAGAAAGAATAACTGCAGAGAAGTACTGTGAGCAACTCATCAGACTTGGTGCTGATATTCGTCAAACACGTCCGGCTTTTAACGATCAAAAAGGAATAGTCTTTCACCAAAATTATGCGAGACCCCACGTTGTGCCAAAGTCAATGCGAAAACTGCAAGACTTGGAATGGAAAATTCTCCAACACCCACCATACTCTCAAGATATAACACCTTTTGATTTTTATCTTTTCGGTCCTTCACACAATAATGTGAATGGTAAGTAGTTTAATTTTGTTGAAGCTTTCTCAGAGGAAAACCAAGAAATGTCTATCAATATGGAGTCGAACAGCTTGTAAAACGTTAGATAATGTTTGTAGATAACAATGGTGATTGTGTAATCAATCGATTAACTTAACTTATTTAATATTAGTCTTTTTAAATCGAGGCCAGAATTTTTGAAATGACCATATATATACAACAGTTTTCCAAGTCACAAAGGTTATCTCACTGTTTTCGGTCCTTATCTCTAATACATAAAGGAATCCTCAAACCATTGAAGACTCCCTTGAAGAAGAACCATGAATATATCGATCTGATATGCAAATTTGCTCTAATCCAGAGGAGGTAAGTGAAAATTACGTTTAAATTTCCTTCTAATGTTCATTCCAAATCGGGCCAACAGAGAGAGGGTAAGTTTCTTAACTCGACATAGGATACATTAAAAGCGAGAATGACCAGGATAGATGGATAATCATGATCGCCTGACTAGATCATAGTTGGTATTAGGGCCGTGAGGACATTTAATTTCAATCGTAAGATCATAGTTCAAGGTGGAGCGGTTTTTCAGTCCCCTCAGTTTTGCACAAAACTATAAAATTGTAAAAAACAAAAAATACCTTATCCTGAGTGAAAAGACATTGGAAGAATACCGGCTCGATTAGGGGACACCGATTTCCGTGATCGGCTTTTAATGATCTCAACTATCCCTTATTGAGAACTGACTCTGTGGCTTGGAGTCAAAATTTCCATTTGGGAATTTTATCCTTTAATCCATTTTAAAGGAAAGAAATGGTGGATTTTTGCACTAATGAAAAGAAGATATAGTTACCTTGTCTTGACCTGGATAAAGACCGTAATTCCTCCTCGACGTTGATAGCTGTCTTTTGTGTTCGGACAGAAAGGAGCTTTCAACTTCTGCTCTGTGCTTAATGATTAAAATGACTCGGACCCATCTAACCGAGGCATTGGGTTTGTTTACCTAAAATTCATTTTGTAACAATTCCGTGTCCCCTTCCTGATGCTTTCTGATCTAATTTTTACAATTCCCGCAATATTAGCTCAATAATTAGTCGAATGCTATTTTCCTTCATTACGGGGAAAGCTGAGATTTGATACTGTCTTTACGGCTCGTTACATAAATTCAAAAGTCAATTAGAGGTTTTCATAAACGTCGCCATAATTTGAAAATAGAAAAATTATCATCCATTTTGAGCTTGTATCAGGTTCAGATGACTCTGTTCCTTGTAAAAAGACAGTTTACAGCCGGATCGCTCTTTTCAACAGTGGCCAGGGATCAACTAAGGATTGGCGTCTGATTGGATACTCAATTACGGAAACAACACATGTGATTTCAAACCAAGATTGAAGTCTACCCCGATATTTTTTAATTTGACTTTGAAGATCTTAAAGTCAAGTATAACACAGATCTCCTGATGGATAACTCATAATTTCTAACTTCTGGTCAGAAAGAATACACTGGAGGATTTTAACCAATGGTTGAGGATGCAAGATGATGAATTTGTGACTTGGTAACGAGTGATGGGTAAACAAGTAAACTGCAGCTAGATATTAAAAGAAACCACTTCAAGATAGCTCCAAAGACAATACTTCAACGATGTCAAATAACATTATTTTATTGGTCAATCAACTTTAACTTTCTGTGAGAGATATCTACCTTCAAAATTAGACTGTCGTAACTTATTGCTTATATCAACGTAGTAACACAAAGGATTGGCTCAACAAGTTCTCAAATGACCCATTCTAACTTCGATTGAGGTCTCACCTAAAACCCATACATTACACTGATCATTAGTGAAGGTCCACACCCAAACGAAGAGTGGCCAGTGATAAATCAACAGAACAACAGTGCCTAACAATTTAATATTAACAAATGATAACAAAATCTCAAAAACGGCAGATATTATCGAGAAAATTTTATTCAGCTCACGTTCTCCTAAAATGGTAGACTTTATCGATTTTGCAGAGTCTATTATTTGAGCTCATTCAGAATTTAATACTGATGTAATCCACGGCGAAACATTGTTTGGCTTTCAAAGAAATGAAAGATTATATCGACGTCATGGAAACTGGACATTCCTTTCCAAAACGTTGCCTTGTCAACACACGGAAGCGTCCTAAATGGCATCAGTGACATTTTTCCAGACAATTTGACTTTTCGCTGACTTTTGTTGAAATGAGATTAAGACTTAGAATCTGACCTTTACCTTCATGGGGCTCTGTGAAGAGAACTTCAGAATAAATTACGAATTCAGGTTCGGATTAAATCACTGTTATCATATCAGATGGTATAAATAATAATAATAATAATACAATGATAATAAAAATAATATTATAATGATAAAATAATAATAATATTATTATTATTATTAATATAATTATAAGAGTATAATAATGATAATAATATGTACATCTTTGCTAATAATATTAATAATATATTAATATATCATTTTTTCAAAACCTTAACTGTTAATGATTGAAACATCTTCAGACATAACAAAGAATTTTCAGTAACTTGGTTTTATGACAATCTTTTTACTTCTTTTCGAATTCATCGACTGATTCTCTGATATTTAAACAAACATGGTTTTTCTTTAAAAGCATTAATTACTGATTTTAATAACTTTATTAATAATCGCGCTCTTATTTTATTTGAAAACTTTATACTTTAATGATTAGGTCATTAAGTATGAAATGCATAACTTTCTATGACTATCTTTAAAGTCTACTATCTCTGAGAATTTTTTATTCTAAAAATGTAGATTTTGTTTTAATATTTAGCTAAAGCCACACGCTTTCTAAAAAATCAATTAAGACATCTTTTAGATCAATATATGATTTGTAATTTACAGCTTATAGATAATGGAAAAATCCAAAATTCATATAGTAATGGAATACGAGCTCTGTAGAAAGAAAAAATCTTCAGACCTTTCATCTACAGATTATTGTTTTTTCCAGAACTCGGACAACTTCCTACAAGGAAAAATTTTTAATTCCGCTTTATTGATTTCCTCTAACCAGAATTTTTCAATAAAGGCATTTCTGACCTATAGAGGAGGTGGCAGAAGTGTATTCTTTCTGATGGTGCATACTTCGATTGATTCCGTTGTTCCTTCTTAAAGATTTTTTTAATAAATGTTTTGTCTTAAATCCGTGCATTTCATATTTAATGACCTAACAGATATTTTAACAAATTCTTTTTATATAATTCAAGCTGTTACTTTTTTGTTAGATTTTTGATTTAAGATTTTTAAGGAAAACATTTCTCTTAAATTACGTTTAAACTTTATCATTTATTTTTATAAATTTCCTTGCATTAATATTTCTTTACTAAGTTCCTGCCAGTCCCTCTCTATACCACAGATGAAATTAATCCTTTCAAGAAGAACACCATCATCCTTCCTTATCCAAAAATTCATATTTTACATTTCCTTCTGTTCTGATAATATTCAGCTTGAGAAATACGTTCCCAATTAACAGAAATATTTATTTATATGTTCAGAAGATCGGTTCGTGGTCAAGGTAAAAGTTGAGCTTGCCACCGGTGCTCTGTTTTCAGTTTCCCCAAACCGTGAAGCGTTTTCTCAGCGATGTCCCTTTCAAAGTCGATATTCCCATTGCACTCTCAACTTTCACTTAGCAGAAAAAAAATTCCCCATAACAATCTGAATATTTTCAGTTTTTACAATATAAAAAACATTTTGTAATTTGATTTATTTATATCTTATTTTTTGCCTTTGTTTTGCTGCTTAAATAAAGAAATTTGAGCAATATTGCATGATATTCGCTAATGAAAATCTGAACATGTTTTTTTTGCATTAAAACGAAAGCATACGATAGAACTCATAAAAAATTCCCTGGTAATTTAATAAATTTTATTTATTTAATATTAAATATTTCATAAAAATTAATTATCTGAAAATCTCGATTTTAATTAAGATGAAATCATAATACACGGTAATTAAAAATTTATTATTAAATTTGTGTCAATATATTCCAGCTTATATAATATTCATTATTATTATTATTATTATTATTATTATTATTATTATTATTATTATTATTATTATTACTATTATTATTTTATTATTATTATTATCATTATCAGTATATTTTATTTTGGTTTTTTATTATTATTTTTATATTTTTATTATTATTATTACTACTATTTTTTTATTATTTTCTTATTATTATTAAATGTTAGAATATAGTGAATTAGAAAAGGTAACAATTTTATTTTTAGTATTTTATTTTACTCTTATTATTTTAATTATTTTTATTTTATTTTTATTATTATTTTATTTATTTTTATTTTATTTTTTCATTGTTTTTTCTTACTATTATTTTATTATAATAAAATAGTAAAATATAGTGAATTAGATAAATTAAAAAATTTTATTTTTATTATTATTACTATTATTTTATTATTTTTATTATTTTTTTGTTTTATTATTATTATTTGATTAATAAAAACTGGTAAAATATAGTGAATTAGATAAAGCAGAAATTTTATTTATTTATTTTTGTTGATAAAGACTGCCCCCGTGATTGGGAATAATTACCGATATTACGGCATTTTGATCTGAATATTCTCCTTGATTTGTGCATGAAAAACAGAAAGATAATTAATTAATTAATTAACTTGTTTTAGGGAACTTTCCTTTTTTATCATAGTTTATTTTTATCACCGAAAATATAACAAAATTTATCAATATTACTCTCACATATTAACATATTGTTCGCTTTATATATTATGATATATTGAAATGATATTTTCGTTCGAAAGAGAAATCTGAACGGCGACAATGAAGAAATGTAAGACAATTGAAAGTAAATCATCAATTTGAAACGCTTTCCCAACGAAACGGGAAAGAGGTGAATTCAATATTTCTTATTGATTTTCAATGGACCTTGACCATTGGTGGAATGTTTCACAATGATAAAACCAAGATCGGGTTGCAGAACCGTTGCGACCATGGTCACAGGAAATCGGATCGACACGTTCTCCACAGTCACCATCGATATTGATTAGGGATCTTCGCAGCGACGACGAAGGCTACTTTTTCCATTTCGCTTTACTGTTGCAAAAGAAGAGAAATGGTGGAAAATCCTTTTTAAATTACATTGATTTTATTTTATTTGACGAATCAATTAATGGAGGGTGGTTTCGTGTTTAACTTTCTTGTCTTACGTAACATGTAGACCCCTTCAAATTTAGCCAATGGCCACTTGTTACCGTTAAGGTCTTCGTGATTGTGAAACGTTAGGACTGCAATTTTATCTGGTGATGGAACTGAAGAGTTTTGCGATCAAAGATGAAGGAAGGTAACGACTTAATGATGGATTTTCGTTAACTCATAAAAAAAGATTGAAAGTCGTTTACCAAAAGTCCTAAGAATGGATGGGGAGTTATAATTAGGATAGTTACTATGAGAAGAGCGCAGAGGGTATTCAATGTGTAAAATATCATTGGTAACAAAAGGATCTTGGAGTATTAGGTCCTGTGTTGTTAAATAAACTCTGTGGGCATCTGCAAGGCAGGGAGGCTTTTGCATATTTCTTTGTCTTTCACCGTTTTGGTTGAAGGAGGAAAATACGTCTCGTCTTAATCAAACTCTTAGGCCATCGAACATTGAAGTTCTTTGATTAGGGAAAACCATATTCTTATCACTCTTGTGAATTTTCCAGATAAACTCTGATATTTTCTTCATAAATCTCAAAAGGTGCTGGGTGTACAATGTATATATTTCCATAAAGATCTGTTCAAATCACGTTGATTCTGTTTTGCTGTTGTCTTATTATTAAATAATAAATCTCTCTTCCATAACCCTTCTCATACTTAGTAAACCTGGACACTTTTAATTCAAAATGGGAAAATGACAAAACTTTATCAAAGATTTCCACCATTACAAAAAATTCTCCTCCATAATACGCACAATTTTCCATTATTGAGGAGTGACTATTAAGATCCCCTTAATCAAGGTTGGGGGACGACATCATACTAGTTTTCCAGTATATGATATCACAGTGTGTTTGGAGGACTTCCAAGATCCATCTGAAAGGGCTTGTCTGGGAAATTCTGAAGCCTCTAGAGCACGTGCAGATTTACACCGTCGGACTACCATTTGTTTCAGTCTCTGCAGACTTTTCTTAATGAAGTTCTATTGGTTTCAAGAGAAGACATTTTACAGTTCTTGATCAGAAATCTCAGGAATTCCACAGATATTAGCATTATGAATTTACCAGATAAATAGCGAAAGGTTATCGAAGAAAATGGAACATATTTGGTTCAATAAAGTTTATTTGTTATATGAAAGAAGTGCGATTTTCCCATTGAGATCACGGATTGATATGATCAAAGTCTCCCTAGTGTCTTTTGAAAGAAGATCGCACATTGTACTTACCCGTAATCACCATTGTTTATTTATGCTATTCTTTCTCTTTGTCTTTAGAGTTTACCATTTCATTGCGGCTTCAGCTAACCTTTGTTTAGAGTAAGCCTTTTAATATTTGACTGCTATTGAGGAAAATACTTGAAACAACACTCCTAGTAAATATTGGGTTTCCAATCAAATAAACGAAACAAAAACACTTGATACTTGGTCGCAGAGAACGCTCCTCTTCTATAACACTAGTATGAAGATCCCTAAAGATACCAATTGAAATAATTGTGAAAACAAAGATTCGTTCATTTGTCTGAGTACAGCAATGCATAGGTCCTATTACACTTTGGTGAAACAACCGATTTGAAAAGATCTAAATTACGAAATCAACTGTATCAGCCTTTTTATTAAAGATAACCCTCAACGTTGTTCGAGAAATGTTGACTTTCGAGATCATCTATTTTCGGGAAGGTCAAAAAGAGCTTGCAATAATAAGATTTAATAACTGCAGTACAGGAAGTCTTGGTTGTTCACAGTTTATGAGGGTTAGGGTTCAAATTGATCTGTCATGCACATCCTAATTTTTTTTATATTTTCGTATCTGATCAATTATTATTATTATTATTATTATTATTATTATTATTATTATTATTATTATATTTCTTTTCCTCCTACGGAACAATTATGACCTAAGTATTCTCTATGTCAGTCACCCGTGACTATTATTTTGTATTATTAAAGATAGTTTTTCCATATTGATGGATTCTCCAACTCTTATTTCATTCAATTATTGAAAGAAGCCTAATTCTTTAATATTCACTTCACCAAACATTGTCAACATTGTTAACTCTTCTCTAACCACTACGATCAATATTTGAATTAAGAACCCTCGACTTCTTAGTCTTCTCCATTCTGTCAGTTTTCTTTTTTAAAAGTAATTGAGTTCTAATGGAATGACAACGAGGATTTCAAGTAGAAGTTTTTAAAGTTTAGGAAATTACGGTGAGCAATAAAGACAAAAATATAATAAGAAGAATACAGTCGTGGACAATGACAAGTACCCACCTTTAGAATCCGTCGTTTTTATATAACTGATGAATATTTGAAAAGTAGTTCTTATCGATTCGTTTCAATTGTCCAACTAAAGTGAAAAGGCAGCTAATGAAATTAAATAGACCAATATCGATATTTTCTAATTTTGTTTGAAAATTGATGCTCAATGGAACTACCAGGAAATTGCAGTTTATTTAAAGATGTCTAGAAATACAGTTGACAAGTGTTATCAACGACTGCAAAAACGTTATGCCCAAGAAAAGAGTTAAAGATCATAAAGATTAATTTGGAAGCAGTGAAATCACAAGTGAATAAGTGCTGTTCACGTGTGCGCCTACGTATAGGAGAACAGAATAACGAAAATGTGTAAATGTGTAAAACTCATGTAAATCGATGCAGAGGCATTTGCATGATTTTTGGTGCTTTCTCTGTGAATACACCTCTATGAATCGGGTTATAGGTTGAACATTGAATTCAGAAAGGTATCAACAACTTCTTAAAACTGGTCTACTAGCATTTATACGCATACCCTTATCAAATGGAAGTCAATTTTAACAGTACCTGCAGATACTTCAAGATCAATAAAGACATTTTTGGAGATCCATTATGTCAATGTCTTTCCATGGCCTAGTAATAGATCATATGTAAGTCCAATCCAAAATGTATGAGGTCGTGTAAAGTGCGTTCTGAAACGAGATTATGATCTGCTAATTGACAGCGACCAGTTTTTCTCTACGTTTTAGGAAATATGGAATGACTTAATGAGAAGCACCCAATATTGCTTTATTTTTATTGAATCCATAATGAACCGTATATCCTTTCTGTTGATATAAAAGGTTATTAGTTTTTGTTTATTTCAAAATATGCGAAAATATATGTACATGTGTGTACTTTTCATTGTTCACCACTTTAATTTGTAAATGACTTTTATCTGGAAATTCTCTTCAATAATATTTTTTACGTATTAAAATATTTTCGATAATGAGCTGCAAAATATTTTTTAAAAACTCAAAAGTAATATTATGATCATTTTATTTTTAACATCGATTTATTATTATTATTATTATTATTATTATTATTATTATTATTATTATTATTATTATTATTATTATATTACTAATTGTATATTATTATAATATTATTATTACACTATATTATTATATTATTATTATTTTCATTATATGATTCGTACTATAATTAATAATATCAATAATAATGTTATGAGAGAAATATGCTAAAAATCCTCTTAACCAATAGATTATGGACAACTATGCCAACGCAACATGTGAATTAATACCAGCAAATACTTTTCTATCACAAGTAACCCATTGTTATCAAGATAGTTTCCATTCTATGTTCACTGGTAGAAATTGATATTATCCTCTTCTAAAGTACTCCGTTTCCTTCACGTTTTAATAATAATAATAATAATAATATTGGTGATGATGACGATGACGATGATAAGTATTATTTCTGCTAGTTTGTCAGAAGTAGTAAATGTTTACTATTTTTATCGTAAAACATGAGGGAACATTTGTTAAATGATTAAATACAATGAAAAGCTCTTCCCTAAACCGAAAAAAACGTTTCTTCTGATGATAGGTATTAAATGGGGAGAATATGACTAAGCCCGGGAAAAATTGCTGATATCATTGTTGAAATGAAGGTAAAATTTTACTGAATTTATAATTGACAAAAATGTTTCCCTTTAATACCTTCATGTAAAAAATTAATATAAAATTTCATTAATTCCCGTCAATGGATTATACGATACGGTTCTTCAACTCAGTGCATTACGCAACAAGTGTATAGGAAACAATGTTGATAATGAGGAGGGTGAGGCTGATAGGGAGGAGGATGAAGAGGAGGAGGAGGAGGACGATGATGATGATGATGTTGTTGATGATGATATCAAATAATTTACAAACAGTCACAGCTTCTTACAATTTTAAATGGTTGATTGCGATGAATTATCGTCAGTAACAATTGTATGATTGTGAGGTGTGCCACGGTGAACTGTAGCAATTTCGTCTTATGCCACTGGTTGCTGCAAAAGCAGAGGAAAAAACTGCATTTACTCCCCGACGGAAGGGGATGGTGATATTATAATAATGAAAACAGAGATAAAGTCATTATCCATTCATCTGTTTCAACCAGTCAGGGAAATGATATACATGAAAAACATTTTCTTATTTATAACTGATGCCTCATTCAATTACATTACTCTTCTCTTGCAAGAAAACAGGTAAAGTTGGTTTTTAATGTTTTCATATTATAATTTCAATATATATTAAATTATTTTCTCAGTTTAACCATTTGATTATTTTTATTGCCTTGCATTTTTCCAAAAACATTAATTGCTTCTGATTGCAATGACAAGAGAAATGGGACGCAGCAGAGAAACGTTGAGGTATTTGTTTCCTCTCGCCCAGTTTTCGAGCTTTTCAATCTGCGAAGCAATTACCATGAGAATTACCTCAAGGGATCTCGGTTAATTGGCTCGTAGATTTTTTGAGCATGATTATCCACGATTGTGAAAGTCGATATTTTCCCATTCACTGTTGAAATTTTAACTGAACTATTTTCCGTTTGAAAATGTCAATTTCCAAAATAAACCCCTTTTCCCTTTTCTCTACCTTTTTCACAACTTTTCCGATTTCCCGTCTCAACTTTCATTACCCCTTTGAAAGACTCCGTACAATCAAACTATTCTTAATAAAGTTAAGTATTGAATAAAAATCAAATTTAAACCAAATCGCCTTAAGAACTATGTCAAAATAGTTTATAAATCGATAATTTTTATTTGTAATCAATACTTTAAAATATACATCAATTCTTTCATTTATTATTATTCTTACTATCACAAACGAAGTGATATTGTTGTTGAGACAGCTTTAAAAGGGATTTATCATTATCAACAGCAGCTTTATTCTGCTCCAAGGCTACAGTTTTTCTTGGAAGACTAGTAATTTTGTTGTACGACATTTCCTTACAACAATATTTCTGTTTTCCAAGACAATTATAGTTAAACATCTGCAAATGCAGAAAAAGTTGATATTTCCAACATTAATAATGACAATGACTACACGACGACGAAAACAACATCCAGAACGACGACAACGACAACAAAGAGAGAAATCAAAAAGAATAACACGAGGTTCTGTTTATTAATAAAACAACATTTGATTTTCTGCTCGTGCCTCGCGTCATGCTCCATCATTCTTTCCAGATCAGCGCTCAATCAACTTCGATAAGGCGTTTCCCTTCTCGATCTCTTTGATCAGACTGCGTTTATAGCTGTAAATGTCCCCGGGCCACTTGGTGATCGTCCCGTGGTTGCAGACCCAAATTTCTTCGGCAACACGTCCAATCAATCGGAAATCGTGACTGACTAGCAGCAGACCGCCCTCGAATTCGTTCAGCGCCTCCGCCAGCGAATCGATCGTTTCCAGATCCAAATGATTGGTCGGCTCGTCCAACAGCAGCATGTGTGGACATCGCTCGGCCAACCAAGCGAAAATGATGCGACACCTCTGGCCGTCCGACAGCGATTTGATGGGGCACGTCTGTTGCGACCCCGTCAACCCGTAACGACCGAGCTTCTTGCGCATTTCGTCCCGCTCCTTGATATCGGGAAACTGCTGCATCATCCACTCGAGCGGGGTTCGATTGAGATTGAGAATTTCGTGCAAATGTTGATGATACCGGCCAATGCGACAGTGGGAATGGCGCCGGATCAAGCCATCAGTAGGCTCGAGTTCGGCGGCTATCAGTTTCAATAGCGTCGACTTCCCCGCTCCGTTGGGTCCGACGAGAGCGACTCGCGTGTCGAGATCGATTCCAAAATCGATATTGTCATAAATCAGTGGCTAAAGAGAGCAACATAAAAAAGAAACGGCTGTCATATGATGATTAAATTTTCCATAGTATTGCAATAACGATTGATTTTGTTTAATTAATATCAATGATTAGATTTTATAATGGTATTAATAAATCAATTTCAATATTAATTATTTTATACAGCCCTTGAATTGTAGATAAAATGGTAATTTTAAATAATTTCTAGTCTAATCGGATCAAAGATAAATTTTATTTCTTATTTAAGAAAAATTATTTAACTCACGAGACCTTTTCAAATCAGGTATAAAAACAGAGAAAAGAAATGGAAAGAAATGAAGATAAGAAAGGGAAAAGAGAGAATAAAATTTACCTTTTCCTTATTGTAGCGAAAACTGACGTTCTGTATCTGTATGACGGGAGGCGGGATTTCGCCACAATTTGGAAAGTAAAACACGAGATTCCGCTCCACCGTGACCTTTTTCGTCAGTCCGTTGTCCACCATCTTTTTCAGGGTTTTCTCCTTGCTCTGGGCCTGTCGAGCAAGCTTGCGGCTGCCGTGACCG
Source organism: Bipalium vagum (assembly GCA_037834085.1). Lineage (NCBI taxonomy): Eukaryota > Metazoa > Platyhelminthes > Tricladida > Geoplanidae > Bipalium > Bipalium vagum. Next base: position 2,382 of record JBBMKC010191071.1, on the reverse strand, counting down.
AATCGAGCGATATAGTCCTTCATGTGGGCCATCTGGTCCTGCTCCCACTTGTACTTCTTCATCTGGTTCTCCTCCAGCTCCATTCGCGTCAGAATGTACTGGTCGTAGTTGCCCGTGTAATGGGTCAGCTTTTTGTTTTGCATGTGAACGATGTTGGTGCAGACGCCATTGAGAAAGTCCTCCGAATGGGAAATGATCACGAGAATACGCTTGTAACGACTAAGCTCCGTTTCCAGCCAGACGCAGGCGTTCAGATCCAAATGATTAGTCGGCTCGTCGAGCATCAACAGAGCCGGCTTCACGAACAGTGCCCGTGCCAGCGAGATACGCATGCGCCAACCCCCACTGAAGTGCTTGACCTTTTTGTTCTGCATATCCTTCGTAAAGCCTAGTCCAAAAAGAATTTCCGCTGCCCGCTTTTCGGCCCTCTCGAAATCCAGCTCGTCTAGTCGCTCGTACACTTCCACTAATCGATCTTGGGCCTCAATCGATTCTTCGAGCGACAAATATTCTGCTTCTGTTTCCAACCGAATCCGTTCCGAGTCCACCTCCATCACAACTTGCAATGCCGTCGAGTCTGATGGTGGCATTTCTCGTTGCAAGAGAAATCGATCAATATGAGACGGAATCGGAAGCTCGTCGTTGAAAAAAACTGCCAATAACGTCGATTTTCCGCATCCGTTGAGTCCAATCAATCCGTAACGTCGACCGTTGTTCAATTCGATTGACGTATCCTGTAGTATTTCCTGGCCGTGAAAAGTGATGCACAAGTTGTTAATGTGAATGTCACGACTTTCTTTCTGTGATGTCAAAACTCCGGTAACGCTTCTAAACTTGGAAACGTTTTCATTGCACAAATTTAAACTTTCAATTTCATTTTTCATCATGGCAATTTTTGATTCATCTTCATCTTCACTTCCGATAAATTTTTCATTCATTTCCGTGTTGGCAAGCACTTGGGTTTCATTATTGTTTACACCGTTCAAACAAGCATCAGACTTATTTGTCTGCTTAGAAATTTCTGAAGCTTCAGCTTTCTTACCCAAATCGCTCTGTTTCTTTCTGTTTCCCAATTTTTTCGCTGCTGCTTTCGCCTTTTTGTTGTCAGAGGGCATTTAAAATTTTAATAATATTAATAAACAAGACAACCAAAAACACGATCTGAAAAATTCGAAATTAAAAGTAATTAAAACAACAATTTTTTTCCAAAAAGGAAGTTTTTCTTATCTTATTTCAATTTTTTATTAATAATTTTTCCCTAGACTTTCTCAAAACTATAAGCTGAAATTTTTAATTAATTATATATAAATTTCTTTTTAAATTTCTATATAATTAGAATATTGTGTAATCTTTATTATATTTACAGTTACGTAATAGTTACATTTTATTTAAATATATTAATTATTTTAAAATATACTCTAGGTTGTTTTTAATAAAATTTTATTTAATAATAAATTAAGATAAATGGGATCTTATAACTTGATTTTTCGGAATTTTATATTCCTTTATATTCCGATACCTTGAGGGATTGAGCATTGATAAGTTAATTATATTAATCCTGCAGACAGCTTTTCTTCTTCATTTCCTTAACTATGACAGAAGTAGAAGAATAAATATTTTTTTCATTAATTGAATTGGCGATAACAAAATAAGATTTTAAAGTATTTATTGTAGTATGAGTATCAATTTGGTTCCTCTATGGTCAGGATGAAAATAAAATTTTGTTAATTTTTATTGATAATATCAACAATATTTCAATATTCATTTTACTGAAGCTCCTTCTAATTTCCCTTTTGTAGAATTTGTAATCTTATGCATTTCATGAATTATTTGTACATCAACTACATGTTTAACTTTTAAATCTTGATAAATATTTTATATTACATTTGATCAATTCTATTTTTGGAATTGAATCTGGTTTATGAATTGGATTCAAATTTAATTAACTTGTTTTATTATAATTGATAACTATCTCATTATAATTTTCTAAACGTTTATCAAAATGTTTTCTTGGTAGAGCATCTTGAATATTTCTATTTAAGTACAGTATATCTGAAGCTGTCAGTGAAGTTGAATAAATTCTCAAACCTACTTCTTTCACTTTCTAAACCTTCTCCATGTTCTCATCATAATGAAGGTAAGAGGTTGGTTAGGATTGTCCAAATAGTCTTCCTCTTTTTTACTCTTGAGATCAGTCATTACCTGAAATATTTCAAAAGATTTCTCTGTTGAAGTAGTAAAAGATTTACAGTCGGGAGATGTAGCTCAGCGGTCAGAGCAGTGCATGCGCATGTAAAGGCTGTGGAAACAGTTGCTGACTGTACTCCATCATTGGATGATATTAATAAGTATTATAATAAAAAATCAGTAAATCCTCTTCCA
>JBBMKC010190960.1:0-15085 GCA_037834085.1 Bipalium vagum | reverse complement strand
TAACGAAATAATAATTATAATGACTAGTAATAATTGTAGTATATTTGCTCAAATAATGCCATTTTAAAAATAAATACATGAAATAATGAAATTCGTAATAACCGTTATATAATACTTATATTTTTCGTTTATGTGGCTCAAAAAAATTCGTAATAAACGACTTTTCGGATTAACCGATTTCTGAATAACCGGTATAAAACCACGTAATTTTTCACCTAGGTGCCATTGCCAAAATTATTTTTCGAAATAACCGATTTTTTGTGATATCCGGATTCGTAATAACCGGACTAAACTTTATTTAAATGACATCAAAATTAAAAAAACGCCTTAACATAACAAATCTATTTTAATAATTATATAATAATTTTTAAAATAATTTTTTAATGAGTTTTAAAGCTAACATAAACATATTTCTAAATTAACATAGTTCAAATCATAAACTTAATATAATTCGTAATCTACAATTATTTCGATATTTACAGGGTGGCCCAAAACATATGGACGACATTGTACAATTTAAAATTTATTTATATATAATTTTAGTTATAATTTTATTTATAATTTAATTCATATTTTTTTAATAAAATTTTCAAAAATTTTAGTTTTTTTCAAATAATTAATATTTTAATTTTTTTATTATAGCGTAACACAAAAAATTCAAAGCTTATTCGATCTCATTTAATAATTTCAAAATATATTTTATTATATTCAATATTGTGAAAAGTAGTGTCAGAATCTTTCGAAATTTTAAATAGATCATTCCCACCCCCTTTCCACAAAAAAGTAATTATTTTCTCAACACTTTTTTTCTTTTTCCATAAAATAATTTTAACATTTCAGTCTCCTGAATTGAAATGATAAGACAAGACCAACTGTTATTTTCCAAGGTAATCGAGAAACTTTCGATCGGAAAACCTCAAAAATGTTTCCTAGAAAGTAATAAAATATGGGAAATAAAATTAACATAAAAATTGATATACTTTGAAAAGGTTCGGACAGTCTAGCTATAATTGCCATGAAAATGGCACCATTTCTACCCAATAGGAAAAGGCATTTCTTACGACTAATCATCGTTGAGGTTGTCGACCCGTCTACGAATCCTTCATTTTCTAATAATTTATGTTACGGAATAAATCTTTAGAAGATTTTCTAATTTGGTATGTCATAAGTATTATATTATGCATTTTCGGATTTTTCGGAAATTTGTGGTGTGGATCAATAATAGTTTTATCAAAGTCTTTATGGAAATCTCCTTTTTATAGAATAATCCTTGGAATAATCATTCCTGATCTCATAACTAACGCAATTTGCATCCCATTCGAGGCAACACTAGTTTACTTGAAAATCTTCAAGAATCAGACGATGAGAGACGACATTGGTTGTATGGTAGAAGGCACAATATTTAGTGTAACTGTGGCAATATCGAATATGAATAAGATGATAGCGTCTGGATATCGAGCATGGGCAGTTGTGTTTCCCTCAAAATATCACTTAATTTCCAACAAGAGAATAGTTACAATCTTGATCCTAAGCATATCACTTGCTCCGGCCATCCTACTTTTTGTTTGTGGTGTAAGCACTCTTGTCAAGTACAAAGTAGATCCGGTTCAAGGTGACTGTTCTGAGATATCGTTAAATTCAGTGGTAACTGTAATTATCAATTTAGTTCTTTTTCTTATCCCAATTTTTATAAGTTTTTTATTCTACATGTCCATTATCGTCAGATTTGTGATGATAAGATCAGATTTGAATATAAGAAGCAAAACATTAAAACGATCCAGGGGTGTTTTGGGCTTAGGATTGACTATGTTGATTTATGTTGCTTGTTTTGTGGTTTACTGGATCGATTATAAATCGACGGATTATGAAACGAATTTGCTGAAAGATTTTTGGTTAAAGTTTACTATCAGAGCATCATATGGCATAGCACCGGTGAGTTAGTTTTTGATAAAATTCAATCAAATTAATCTGTTCCTTTTATAGTTGTTATACCTAGCCCTTGATGAAAATATTAAAAATACGTCCAAGAGTTTTATTAAAAATTCAGCCGGTCTTTTGAACAACAAAGTTACTGAAATTCAAACTATATCTCATTGAATCAGACACCTCCACCTATAACGTTCTTTATCATTTATCATTTCTGAAAACTATAATTTATTTTAATAAAACTTAAGTTTTACTGGTGGTTTTTGTCAACTGTGGAGTTATTCGAGTATTTTTAATCTAAACAGTTCCAGTTTGCAGGCGTCCAGGAAATCATGGTAAATTTTATATATAGAAGTGAAATTAAAAATTTGAATATAAAGCTCAAGCCTGTTTTCTGAAATGATGAAAGCATTTAACATGGTCGAAAATGGAGGATTTCTTAGAAAAATAAGTAAATACTGTGTTTCTTGGATAATAAGGTCTCCTTTGAAAATACATCCACCCCCAATTTTTCCAGAAATTTTAAATATAAGGCCTCCCTGGAAAGTAACCCCTCGTATTTTGGTATTTTTTATTTTTAAAAACGTTTTTTCAATGAATTTTTTTAATTTCTTATTATAATACTTGTATTTTTAAAAATTAAAGTTACTATTTTGCCTTTATTTAATATATTATTCATTTTTACCTTTTACTTATGCATGTTCCATATATTTACGTTTAGGAAAACATAATATAGGAAACATAACTTCTAATGTTTTAAAATCATTTTTATTATATTGTTACATCAGAAAATTGACCATCAAATAATGGACAAGGTTCGAATATTTTTATTATATTAAAACAGTGACAATTCAATTCTAAAAACTTTATATTAAGAAATAACATACCTCCTCTATTTTTATGTCTTTATTGCAAAATGTTTGTTTAAAATATCCTTAATTTATTCTAGGTGATACTTTAATTATGGCCATGTCTCTATTTTCATCAGATTATAATTAATATTTATCTCCTAGTTGATTTTAATTTTTTTTATTATTTTATATTTTTTTTCTGCTTTTTCAAATTTTAAAAACGTTTTTTTATTATAAAGTTAGATATGTCGAAAATGTCCGAGAAAAGGAAAAGCTATACTGTCGAATATAAGAAGGCAATAGTCTAGGAGTCACTGGGATGAAATCAATTTGCTTTCTGCAAAGAGAAGAATCTGGATTCAAGGATGGTGAGAAAGTGGCGAACGCAGTATAACGACCTAAGTTTGAAAGTGGAGGCAGAACAGGAGATGAAACGAAAATGTGGTTCTGGTCGAAAACCACTCTATCCAGTGTTGGAAAACATAATTTGTGATTGGATTGCCGATAAGAAGACCAATAGTCTAATTGTCCAGAGAAGAGATTCAGGTTTTTGCATTAGAAATGGCCTCATCATTTGGATTTACTGCAGAGAAATTCAAAGCATCTCAGTATTGGATTGACAATTTTCTTCAAAAATATGGCTTGTCACTGCGCAGATCAACAACTCTGTTTAAGTTAGAAGATGCGGAAATAGCCAAGAGGACCCTTGTGTTCAAGGCCTCTACAGATGGAATTGATTTCTAATTTCATAATTCATAAATTTTCATAAAAAATTTCATAAAAATATAAGCCTTCCTTTCAAAATAAGCCCTGGTGTGAGTTTTCCTCAACAACAAAAAATCGGTCTTATTTTCGAAAAAAACGCGGTATCTAATCCAAAAAATTTTCAACTTCATTTATAATTAATATAAAAATTAAGATATCGTATCCAAATTGCATGTTCCATTAATATTATGTCAGAATTTTGATTAGAAATTAAGTTTTCATATTTTTTTCATATTTACATTTTTCAATTATATTTCATATTAAATAAAATTAAAATAAATGCTTCAGATAAAAACAAAACAAAAAAATATATTTAAATCCTGAAATAAATGAACGCTCTAAACCAGTTGAATATGAATTTAAATATAACATTTTAGAACCTTTGAAAACCATTTTTAACAATTGCTTTTCGATTGGACAAAAATAAATATAAGAAGGACATCAGTCAAAAAAAGTTAACATTACAAATAAAAAAAGAATAATGATGGAATGTAATGTGTTAGGCTGTTCGGAAGGTCTTCGGTTTTTGTATTATTTAAGATTTTAATAATGTTATTGTATGTATGAGTGCAATAAACAGTTGAATCTCACTTGATATAACTGCAGCACGTGGTTTTTGTTTTAAATGAATTCTTTAATTTCAAAGTAATGTTAAATTTTAGCTTTTATTTTGTAATTGTATAATATATTATTTAAATTTATCAAGAATGGTATCTGCTAAAATGGACAAAAAATAATTCTTAAACTTGAGGCATATATTACTGGAACAAATAGGTAGCTAGTGTCTGTTCGAATTGATTAATTGATCGTAGTCGTCGTGGTCGTAGCTTGCTCGAGTTGATTGTAGTCGTAGAATTAAATAAATATTGTCCTAATTATAAAAAAAGTTGGAAACAGACTGGTAGCTCCAAAGATTTGTCTTAGTCAATTTTTTTTGTTTTTGGTTTTCTGGGTTTGCTCAAATGTTGCTTTTATATTGGGCTTAATAATAATATTCTTGGGTGACACTTCATTAATTGATGCTGTCGGTTTGTGAAACTTGTATGCTGATCCTGTCTTGGACGTTGCTAAAAATGTCACAATTTATTAATTGATGTAGAGTCTTCTATTAGTTATAAATAATTAATTTCTTTTTGTTTATTGTACCTGATAATTTGTGAGCCCATATTATTTTATTTTATTTATTAAAGTTTATTTTTAATCATTATATATATATACAGGGTGGCAGAAAATTTAAATAATAAATTTGAAAATTCATTAAAAAAATCAATATTTATTTATTTTGAAATAATTGTAGATATAAAAATGGATTCGAGGAAATTAATGTCACAAAGATATACAATATCTAAAAGAACGAAAATCGTGGAATTTTATTTTCAAAACAATAATTCAATAATCCTAACTCAACGTAAATATTGCAAACATTTCAATGTTAAGAAGATACCATCAGCCTTTATGATTATGTAATTAAATAAACTTTTCCGAAACCATGGATCCGTAAACGATTTGCAAAGATTGGGAAGACCGTGCCAAACCACAAATAAAAATGTTATTGAACGAGTACGAAAGATTATGGCGGAGGACCCAGAAACATCAACTCGAAGACGTTCTTTGCAATTAGGCATTTCTCGAAAATCCTTAGAAAGAATTCTGGTAAGGGAACTTTAACTGTTTCCATAAAAAATTCAAATGGTACAATATTTGAAGCAGGCAGACCAACAACAAAGATTAACCTATGTCCGGAAATTTCAAGAAATGGCACTTGCAAATGAAAACTTCTTGCAGAATTTGATAATGAGTGACGAATCCCACCTTTATCTGTTTGGAATCGTCAATAAGCAAAATTATAGAATACTGAGATCTGAAAATTCAAGGGCTGCTCACCAGAGAGAAATGCATTCAATGAACTGCACAGTATGGTGTGGTGTTTCATATGAAAAGATTATAGGGCCACATTTCTTTGAGGATGTTAATGGGAATTTTATAGCCATAAATGCTGAGCGATATCACGATATGATAAAAACATATTTGCTTCCTGCTGTTGCTGACAATGAACTGATATAGTTTCAACAAGATCTCTTACGTGAGATTTTATGTAATCGAATAATTTCCAAAAATTCGACATTCAACTGGCTTTCTCGTTCACCAGATTTATCCACACCAGATTATTTTCTTTGGGAATATCTGTAGGATAAAGTTTAAAATTATAAGCCAAAGTCCATTCAACAATTAAAGAACAATATTCATCGTAAACCTGATTTGATATTAATTTGCAAATGTCTTCTGCAATGCTCAGATCAAAACTGTTTGCTTGCCAACTTAAAATCGTAATGTCACTGGATTTAATAAATTCCTTAAATTTGGCGGATTAGTGATACAAGAAGATGTATCCAAAAATCAGTGCAAAAATTTAATTTTAAAATTGCCACGGTACATGTTTTAACAGCCCTCTAACAGAACATACTCAACCCCAAACCAAAAGTACCCCCTGACCTTCTTATTGTCTTCTTTTTCATAATAAAATAGGATCTTATCTTATAAATATTGTCAATACTCTTATGCTAAACATTTTGTGATATTTTGAGAGGAAAACAGATTCATGCTCGATATTCAACCGTTAACACCATGTTCATATTCAACAGTGTCACAGTTACACTAAAATTGTCCCTTCAACCATGTAACCAACGTCGTTCAAAATCGGCTGATTTCTGTGGATTTTCAAGTAGTTTTTTTGTTGCTACGAACTGGTTGCAAATTTTGTTAATTATGAGACCAGGAATGATTATCGCCAAAATTTATTCTTTAAAACGGAGATTTCCATAAATAATTGTGTATAACAATGACCGAACCACACCACAAATTTCCAAGACATTTCAACAAATTTCAACGGATACCAAATAAGAATATTTTCGAAAACTTTTGCCTCTGTCATAAGAAAGCTTCAGTTTTAGAGGAGGGATTCTCGATAATTATTAGTTGATGGAAATTCCTCTTTCCTCTTGGACAGAAAGAGATGCCAGGGAGTATTTATATTTGTCATTTGACTGTCATTTTCTGACAGCCCAAAGCATGGTAAATGTTATCCAAATTTGCGAAAGAAATTAACTTATGTCATGTGTCATTTATTGTGTAAAACTTTTTCATTAAATATTAAAGGATACTTTGGAATCTCTGAGGCCTTCCTGTCTCACTTTTTGTTTTGAGACTGAAATGTAATAAATATTAATGTATTTGGTAAACTTGCTCAAAAAGTATTAAAGGTGAGTTCATCAACTTTTCCACGACCTCGAGACTCTACCTTTTTACTCACAATGAGACTTAAATTTTGTTTGAGAATAATGTTATCTTCAGTGGCGATTAAACAAACGTGGACATTTTAACTCATTTTTCATTTTGTATTATCTTATTTTGATCTTTATTCTTATGAATTAAAAAACGGATTCGAGTTTAAAATATTTATTCAAACAACACTCTTATGTAATCTCTAACTACTTTTTTGCTGAGGATTGCTGCCACTTCGGTAGGTATTTAATTCTTCTTCTTCGTTCTGACCCGGCCCTTTATTTTGATTTGATGTGGATAAATAAATTTGTTATCTGGTAAGGGCCTTGATTCTGGAAATTGTTCTTTTTTCTATCTTAATAAATTTTGATAAAAATAAAATTAATCATTTTAATATGAAACTACTAAAACCAACAAATAAATGCTACACGACATAATGTCATCAGTTAACTTAAACACTACGTAAAAATATCAACTAAATTTGATAATATATGATTAAAATTTGAAAACAAAATCAATAAAAAAAATAATTTATTATATCATAAGTAATTGTAGAGTTTTACTAAATTATTCTTTCTTCCAGGTATCCAACCATATGAATTCTGTGTAACTATGTAATTTTTAAAATCTACTAAATTTGCGATAAATTAGTGACATAAAATTATAATTTTATTGAAAATATGATAAAGTAACAAATTAAAATGAGATTACTAATGAAAATTGACTTTTATATAAATTCTTTTATTTATTGTAACATAAAAATTTAAAACTTCTAACTTTAAGTTTATTATCACACCACCATTATGATAAATATAAAATACACTGATTCTAAGTGTACAACATATATAAAAAGATATTTCATTGTTTCATCATGAGTAAAAAAATAGTAATAAAAGATTTCGATATATTTTATCACAGAGTCTGATGAAATTTGACAAAAATTGTTGGTACTTTTGGGTATGAGAACGGCAAAAATTCCAGATTAGGATTTAAAATGTTTGGTTTATCATGTTATTGTTTATTTACATTCCTAGTAAAAATACAGGTGATTATTATAAAGACAAAATAATTGTATCGGAAAACGAAAATAAATAATTATTCAAATTCTAGAAAAATTATATATATTTAGATTAGAAATCACCAAAATAACGATTTCGGTTTATAAAATATATTTTGAATAAAAATAAAGCTTTTTGTACAATTACTTGCCTTATTGTTACTATTTTTAAATTTTTGGTAAAAACTGTTTTCTGTGAGTCGATAATAAAACATTTTCAAAATTAGTTATAAAATCTATTAATTAATTAAAAATCAATTATTTTGATGATTAATGGTATTAATAAAATACAAATTAATGAGTAACAGAAAGTTGCTAGTTAAAATTTATAATTTTAAATCTTAAACAATAAAAATCATAAAACGGTATAAAGGTACATAAAATTACAAAAGCTCTAAATGACATAATTGATTTTAAGTCAAACTTTATTATTTATATTCCGATAAATAAGTACTTTGAAATCAAGCAACGGTTATAAACAACCTTTTGAGGCCAATGGTTTTAATTGCCCAATCAACATATTTCAGTCTTTAAGTCAAAATTTATTCAAAAAGTTCGGTAGAATTATTAAGTTTTAGAAATTCATTAACCTTATTAGTATTAATTCAATTTATTAAACAAATTTTAAAGTAAATAATATATAATTTTAATATACCATATTATTTTTCATAATTTTAAATTTATATTTATTTATATTGATTTACTGTTATTTGTGTTATCTTTTATTATTATATAAATTTATAATTAAATTTTGTTTTGGTTTAAATTTTATTTACATCTTTTAGAGGATAACCGTAATTGATCAATATTTTAATTACTTTATTGATTTAATTCCAGTATTAGGTCATTCGGAAAATGATGGCACATTTTTAATAGTTAAAACGTTCAAGGTTATTTATAAATAAAATCTATTTCTGATTGATTTTCGATGTTATTATAATTAATATAATATAATTCAATATAACAAAAATTTTAAAAATAATTATATTATTTTTTAGTTATCAGTGAATAAACAACATATTATGGGCCAGAATTGCTTTTCGTAGAATATTTCACGAATTCAGACTCGAACATAATGTAACGTAAACATTTCTGAATGTTAACAAACCCTATGGATATGGTAATATAGGTAAACACACAGTACAAATATAGTTCCAGAAATTCTATATATAAATGATCTCTTGAGGATAAAGAAAAAACCGAGCTATTTTTTAAACCTTAATTTACACTATCATTTTATTGTTTACCATTTCGATGTTCATAAACAAGAATAAGGGAATGTTTATTCTTAAACGGAACAATTTTTTGTATCATGAAAAAAATGTATAAAACAAATAATATTTTTCTTTTTTAAAGTGATCGTTAAAATCTAATGGAAACCTGACAAATGTTCCTCATAATAAAATAAAGGTGAAATAAACTAATTATAAAAATCGGTATATCCTTTGTAGTGTTCTGGTCTGTCTTGGAATAAATTGTCAAATGAAATACAAATATGCTTTTGTAGCTCTTCCTGTCTAAGAGGAAGGGGAATTTCTACCAACCAATCAAAGAAGCGAATGCCACTTCTTTTAGAAATGATGCTTTCTGTGGCAGTTTTATTATGTCTCAGGAGAAATTGTTCGAAGATATTCTCATTTGGTATACTTTAGCCATTATGATATGCTTTCTCAGCGTTTTGGGGAATTTGTGGTGTGGATCAATAATAATTTTATACAAGGCGTTGTGGAAATCTCCTTTTTACAGAATAATCCTTGCCATAATCATTATCGATCTCATAACCAACTCAATTTGCACTCCATTCGAAGCGACCCAAAATTTCCTAAAAATACACAGGAATCAGACGATGGGAAACGACATTGGTTGCATGGTTGAAGGGACAATTTTTAGTGTAACTGTCACAATGTCAAATATGAACAAGATGATAGCGGCTGGATATCGAGCTTGGGCCGTTGTGTTTCCCTCCAGATATCACGTGGTTTACAATATGAGATTAGTTATAATCTTGATCTTGAGCATATCCTTTACTCCAACGATCGTATTCTTTGTTTGTGGTATTAACACTTTTGTCTGGTACATTGTTGATCCAGTCTTAGGACATTGTTCTGAGGTAACACCAAATTTTGCAGCAGCTGCAATAATGTATTTACTCTTACTTATCCCAGCATTTGTAAGTTTCCTGTTCTACATTTCCATCATAATCAAATTTCTGATGATAAGGTCGGATTTGAATATGAGAAAGAACACAATAAGGAAATCTAGGGGTACTTTGGGTTTAGGGTTGACAATGTTGATTTATGTGGCGTGTGTTATCGTTTACTTTATTTTTTATAATATTAATGATATAAAAAGGGATATAAAGAAGGAATTATGGGCACAGTTTACCATTAGAGCATCCTTTGGTGTAGCGCCGGTGAGTGAATTGTTTGTTTAAGGGTAATCATATGAACCTTTCTTTTCAGTTATTTTACATAACCTTCGACAAAAATATTCTGAAGAGCTCCAAAGATATTATCAAAAATTCAATGAACCGTCTCAACAAAATTTCGAAAAGCACGACCATTACTATCTGAAATGTACATATTGATGATTTCAAAGGGGTTTTTCCTTTGACTTTTTGATTTGTTTATTGTCGAAACATTTTGTTTGTCTTTGTTAATACTGAAAACCAATATCAAATTTTGATTTGATCTATAAGATCTTATATCCAATCATTCTTAAATTTAAAAGGTCGTGTTCAGGTCTCCAGAGATATCGAGTCGGTGACTGTTGATTGAACTCATTAAAGAAACCATATTATTTTTCTATTAGTTTATTCATAGTAAAACCCTTTGATCTCTACCACTGCTCTAATTGATTCAACATTTACTTATTATTTTTTCATTTTTTTCATTTTTGTTTTTTTTCCTTTGCAGTCTGAGGTTGACTTAGTTTAAAATGTATTATTGATTAAAAGAACCTTTATACATGTTTAGTTCACTCAATAAAGCTTTTAGACTTAATGTTTTTTGATCCTTAAAGAGTTTTCGGAATTGATGAACAATACAAACGGGTTATGAAGTTAAAATTGAAAGTAGTGACATGGATGTTGATTCATACATGTTGAACAAGTTTTAGCATATCTTTGTTTCACATTGGAATCCTTACAGTGGTGAATAGACGTTAATGAAAAAAATATTCAAGATCATAGAGGTTGTTTTTCTTAGATTCTGCCTAGTAGCAAGATATTTCTCAGAATATCGTTCCTCCAAAAGTCGACGAACATACTTTCCATTATGGGTATTGAAGGGAAAAAACTCTCATCATTACTTATTCTACGTATTGAAATCATCTGTGATTCATTTCCTGTGAGTTATAGGTTTCATTATTTCTGTATTTTGTCATTCAATTTTGGTTTTATTGCTGGTGCATAAGTTAGCAGTCCAATGGATATCAGTCTTTTTTGAATTATCTTGGCACAAAAATATATAAAGTTAAATTAAATAATATCACATTTTCTTTTAAAAAATATTAAAAGAATTTTGGAAATTGATGATAGTAAAAATATTAGATGAAATTCAATGTAGGTATTTGGATTTCGGTATGTAATTCGAAATAATTGTAGCTTTTTTTGTTTAAAATGACTAGTTTATTCTCAAAGTAATATTAGGATGTCCTAAAAGTAATGATCTTTTTAATTAGTTTAAATTTGACGAGCTGTATTTTGTTATATAATTGCTCAATCGACAAGGTATTGATTTATTTTCTCTAGATTAATCAAACTCTATTTCTTTATATAAACTTTTTAAACTATTTATTATAGTCCTTTTTCCAAACCATATTTTATTTCCATTCTATGTTTTTCTCAATCCAAAAAATCTTTTTAAAAATAAATTACAGAAAAACCAAACATAAAAAAATGAATAAAAACAATAAAAAGACAATTAAATAAAAAATAAAAACAATTTTTAACCAAATTTATTAAATAAACCATATACGGCATTGATATCTTTCTTAACAAAATGTTGTCTCCAAGTTTATTCGGCCAGTTAAAACTACAGTACCATTCCATATATTCCTCTCAAACATTCTTGCTTTTTAATGTTTACCAGACATATTCATAGCGCTTGGTATTAGCACTGATCTCTTTGTTCACAAAATTATGTTTGTGATTGACTGTGCGATGAGTAAAATTTTATTCTTAGTCAATTGACAAAAAGCTATGATCCTTTTTTATCCGCGGTTCTAATATTAAGAAACAGTGGCAGCACTTTCATTATTGACTAAGAAAAAAATATTTTCACACATGAGTTTATATAACATTTTTCTTAAACCCTTAATGAAAAATTTTTCAAACCCATTAATGACAATGTATTTTAATAACCCTTGACACCATGTTCTTTATGTTGCACATTGAAGACAAGGTTTTACTTTAACCCACTTATCTAATCCAAGTGGTTTGAAAACTAAACAGGATCCAAAAAGGTTGTAATGCTCCTGCTGCCTCTCGCGAAATCAATGATATTGAAGATGATGGAACAATCAACGAAATCACATTACGAAGCGGTTCCATCTACGACCGTCGGTAGTGAACGAAGAGATTCTGCTTAAGTTTGTAAAAAGACACTGCAAACTAGTATCCTCAGATTATCCACACAGCTTGGCCCTTCTATGTTCATCATTGACCTCGGTTAGAAGAACAGACACTGTTGACAAATTCTCCATGAATTGACCGCCGCTCAGCGAAAACGGTGTGTGCAACTCTGCACTACAACTGCTTGGCAACCCGCAAGATCAGCGATTTTGGGAGATGATAATTTCAGCAGAGACCAATGGATATATTCCAAATATCTTAACATGCAAAATCAGTGGTTAATCCCTGGAGTGCAGGTCACCAAGAAAAATCGCTTTGGCCACAAGGTCATGCTGTGGGTCTTGTAAAATTACTACTACACTTCGAAATTCTTCCAGATGATCTGGCTGTGAACGCAGAAATCTACTCTACACAACTGAAGCGGTTGCACAAAATTTCTGACGCTTATTAACTGAAAGCGAAATCTCCTCCAAAACGATAATGTGCCTGAAAACATATCTCGTTTGGTGCAGCAATATAATCACACTAAAGAATCAATCAAATGTTAAAATCGTCAAATTAGTAAATAATGAAACAGTAAGTGAATACTAAAACAATGTATGATTAAAACAAAATATAATATTTAAAACAAAAGAAATGAATAGTTAAAGTCAATGAAAGATAATCTCACCCGGATCGACAATGGGTCCCCGGGTCGTCCTCTAGGTCCTGTTCGGTGCGCTAGGGATTCCCAAGTTAGATGGGGCATTATAAAATCCTGTTCCATAGTCATCTACAAACACAAGAAAATTATGAATTTTATCTCAAGGTCAACGTGTTATTTTTAATATAATCTTGATCTTCTTTCTTTTTCGTATCAATTAACCTTCTTCGTATTAATTAAACGTCTTTTTCTAATAAAACAATAACTTTTAATAACAATAATATTCCCGTATATTCATCTTTGTGATCCCTCTGAAAAAAAATGCTCATTAAAAATCTCATGTTCGTAGATTAACACACATTTTATTATTTATAATTAATAATTTATTAATTTATATTTTTCAAATATATTTTCGCGGTTATCCGATCACCAGTTATCAATTTCAAGACATTTTTTATTAAAAACCGAGCCTTTAGAGTCATTCGAAGTGTCTAAGACATTTCCCCATTAACTTGCTTCCTGGAAAAATGTTATTCTTCGAACTAATATTTAATAATTGAATAAAATATAAATAAAAAAAAAATAAGACCTGAAATAAAATAATTAATTTCGGAAATTTGAATGTCCTTTGCAACGCTGTGGACTGTCATGAAATGACTGTCAAATGACAAGATTACAAATATCCTTGGGCATCTCTTCCTGTCTAAAAGGAAGAAGGAATCTCTGTTAACCAATCATCGTCGAGAATACCTCTTTTTCTAAAACAGATGACCCCTCTGACAATTATTAAAATGGAAAACAGGTTTTCGAAGATCTCTTAATTCGTTATCCTTTAATCATTATGCTACGCTTTCCAGTGATTTTTGAATACTTCCAGTGGGTTAATAATATTTTTATCAAACTCATTTGAAAACTCCCCTTTTTTCATAACTAACTCCCATTGGAATTCACGATTGGAAACGGCCTTGGTTGCATTTTTGGAATGGACAATTTTATTTTTAGATGTGCCAATGTCGAATATGAAGACGGTGATATCGGCTGGAAATCGAGCCTGGCCATTGTGTCCCCCTCAACATAATATATAATTTCAAAGACGAGAACAGTAAACATCATTGATTAACTCTTTATTTGGTATTTTAAACATTTAACTTCAGATCACTGTTCTGAGATATCAAATTTTTGGGTAATACATTTTTTGATTTGTTTCTTTATTTGATCCATTAATCAAAAGCTTTTTATGCCAAAAGTCCATTATAGTCAAATATATAATGACAATACCAAATTTGAATATGTGAAAGATCAGAATAAAAAGAGACGGGAATACCTTTTGTTAGGCTTAATTATGTTGATATAGCGTGCCTGTTATATATTTTACTTGACCGATATTAATTCAAAAAACAGAGGAAAGAATTTTAGTATGACCTTATGCTTAAAGTTTACTCTCAGAGCATCCCATGTGAAAGCGTTGGTGAGTGAGCTCCTAATTGAATGTAATGATCTGGATTTACTTTCTTTAAGTATCACACATAACACAATGTGCCCTATAAATATTAAATCAGTTCCATCATATTTTCCTATAGTGGGAGTATGTCAAAAAATGGAATCCATCAACTTAAAACAATTTCGAAGACAATTATACCAATCAAAAATATGATAATTGTTGGTTGTACTAAAGAGTATATCCACCATTTTGTGGTATTATTTTTCTGCAACAATTATTAAAGAAAATCGATTTTCGCAAATCATAAGTTCAGAGTGATAAGGGTTTCTGTACAGACTGCCTTTTATATTCATCAAAATCAAAAAACGCTGCCTAACTGAGTTTTCATTTTATTCACACAATTTATTACGACTAGGCATTACATCTTTTCTTTCACAGTTTTTGCAAATTATTTAAAAATTACATGTACGTAAGAAAATATATATTATCCTTTTTTGTAAGTTATAGTCCTGAGCTGTAATTAATAATAATAATAATAATAGTAATA